>PISX010010833.1:0-68372 GCA_004024625.1 Mellivora capensis | reverse complement strand
CTGTAACCCAGGGATGAATCCCACCTGGTCATGGTGGATGATCTTTTTAATGTGCTGTTGGATCCTGTTTGCTAGGATCTTGTTGAGAATCCTAGCATCCATATTCATCAGTGATATGGGTCTGAAATTCTTCTTTTTGGTGTGGTCTTTGCCTTGTTTGGGGATCAGGGTAATGCTGGCTTCATAAAAAGAGTCTGGAAGTTTTCGTTCTGCTTCAATTTTTTGAAATAGCTTCAGGAGAATAGGTGTTATTTCTTCTTTAAAAGTTTGGTAGAATTCCCCAGGGAATCTGTCAGGTCCTGGGCTCTTGTTTTTTGGGAGGTTTTTTGATCACTGCTTCAATCTCGTTACTAGATATCGGTCTCTTCAGGTTGTCAGTTTCTTCCTGGTTCAATTTTGGGAGTTTATAGTTTTCCAGGAATGCATCCATTTCCTCCAGGTTGCTTAACTTATTGGCATATAACTGTTGATAATAGCTTCTGATGATTGTTTCTACTTCCTTTGTGTTAGTTGTGATCTCTCCCTTTTCATTCATAATTTTATTAATTTGATCTTTCTCTCTTTTCTTTTGGATTAGTGTGGCCAATGGTTTATTGATCTTATTGATTCTTTCAATAAACCAGCTTCTAGTTTCATTGATATGTTCTACTGTATCTCTAGTTTCTACCTCATTGATCTCTGCTCTAATCTTGATTATTTATCTTCTTGTGCATGGAGTTGGTTTAATTTGTTGTTGATTCTCCAGTTCTTTAAGGTGTAGAGACAGCTGTTGTATTCTGGATTTTTCAATTTTTTTGAGGGAGGCTTGGATGGCTATGTATTTCCCCCTTAGGACCGCCTTTGCTGTATCCCATAGGTTTTGGACCGAAGTGTCTTCATTCTCATTGGTTTCATGAATTGTTTAAGTTCTTCTTTGATCTTCTGGTTGATCCAAGCATTCTTAAGCAAGGTGGTCTTTAGCTTCCAGGTGTTTGAGTTCCTTCCAAACTTTTCCTTGTGGTTGAGCTCCAGTTTCAAAGCATTGTGATCTGAGAATATGCAGGGAATAATTTCAGTCTTTTGGTATAAGTTGAGTCCTGATTTGTGGCCCAGTATGTGGTCTCTTCTGGAGAATGTTCCATGTGCACTTGAGAAGAATGAGTATTCTGTTGTTTTAGGGTGGAATGTTCTTTATATATCTATGAGGTCCATCTGGTCCAATGTGTCATTCAATGCTTTTGTTTCTTTATTGATTTTCTGCATGGGTGATCTGTCTATTACTGAGAGAGGCATATTAAGATCTCCTACTATCAATGTATTCATATCAATATGACTCTTTATCTTGATTAATAGTTTTCTTATGTAATTGGCTGCTCCCATATTGGGGGCATAGATATTTACAGTTGTTAGATCATCTTGGTGGATAGTCCCTTTAAGAATGATGTAGTGTCCTTCTGTATCTCTGACTACAGTCTTTAGTTTAAAATCTAATTTATCTGATATGAGAATTGCTACCCTGGTCTTCTTTTGAGGCCCGTTGGCATGAAAGATGTTTCTCCATCCCTTCACTTTCAATCTGGGGGTATCCTTAGGTTCGAAATGGGTCTCCTGTAGACAACATATGGATGGGTCCTGTCGTTTTATCCAATCTGCAACCCTGTGTCGTTTTATGGGTGCATTTAGGCCATTCACATTGAGAGTGATTATTGATAGATAGGTTTTTATTGACATCGTGTTACCTTTGAAGTCTTTCTTTCTGTAGATTGTCTCTATATTTCTGTTCAATGATATTCTTGGGACTTTTCCTCTTTTATAGAACCCCCCTTAATATTTCTAAAAATATGGAACGCTTCACAAATTTGTGTGTCATCCTTGCACAGGGGCCATGCTAATCTTTTCTGTATTGTTACAATTTTAGTATATGTGCTGCCGAAGTGAGCACCCAGAGTTAGTTCTTAAAACTGAGAATCTCACTTTTATCAGTGAACACATGACAGGCAATTCAGTGTGAAATGATTCTACAAAATACGAAAATCTCTTATCTTTAAAAGACAAAAGAAATGATGAATCAATCCTCAGTGCCAATCTGCACAGAGAAGGCAGGTTATGATAAAGTTCCTACCACTCATAAACAAAAGTATCTGCGTTAGGCTGACTATTCAAATTGGGATCAGTTCTCCTTATTGTATAAAATGTCTTTATGTCATTTGTTCTACTTTCTTTTAGTAAACATGTCACTGTGTTAGCATCTTTAGATGGCAAAATGTCTAGTTAGCAAACATCTTTGTCTCCATATTTTGGAGAGTTGGGTAGAAGTAGGTTCACATGTTGGGAAATTTCACAGTTGAAATTATTCTGTTGGCATTTAAAAAATAATGACCATTTTGCGGTTAGGTAAGTTCAGAAATTGACATAAACTGTAGTTTTTCAAAGCAGCAGGCCTATTTTCATGGTTGCTCTATCCAACTTTTCTTTCTAAGTTTGCTAAACTATTCAGCTCAAACGAAACTTGTATAGAGCTTACACATGTTCCCTATTTTCTTCTATTTGTGATTAATAAGAAATATCAAAGCAATGAATTTAGATGAATGCAAGCTGGATTCATTTTCAGATCCATTAATTTTTCAAGGATAGGTTTTTTTTTTTTTTTTTCTGCCATTCATTGGCTCCTTTTGATTTGTACTGAAAGAAACACAATCAGAATTACATTAGCATTGCCCCCAGAACGATCAGGATTGTATTGTGCTGTTTTTCTTTCCTGATAAATAATGGCTAAGATGACCCTGCACAGCGGAGCTATTATTCATCACAAAGTAACATCTGAAAACATTTATACTTATCAAGTTCACTATTTCCTATACTGTTTAGTCTCCAAAATGATTCCCAATGTAGAAATATGTCCAGTTCCACCTTCAGGTAACTACATGTGAAGTCTAATCATGTCTCTTTTATTCATAATTTTGCATGAGTTTTATAGTCACAGAGATCTGATATTGAGTCTCATATTGGCCACTTCGAGCTATGAGATTTGGGCAAATCATGTAATCTCTTTACACTTCAGCTTTTGAGTATGTAATATGTTACAACAAACTGACCTAAGAGAGGAAATAATTTTTGCAAAATATTTAGATATCATATGTAGTAAGTTCTCAACAAAAATAAATATAATTATTATCTTCTGCAAAAGAGAATTCATTTTTAAATATTTTAATGGACATCTATAATGTGAAAACATATTTTGGAGGCAAATCCTACTTTTTATGGCAATCACAGTTCATTTGCCTAAGGTACACAGAATTTACTTAGAACATATTGTCACATGGACCAAAGTCCATTTGCATTATGCCTCTGTGTTATTAGCCAGTCCCCTTCAGGCCTAAGAAACTGTCCCACAGGCAGAGTTGGAAGAAAGCCGCTCCTCCTGCTCAAAAGCTCTGCGGGTCCAGAACAGCCAGGTTCACAGCCCTGGGAGTCCCTCTCAGTCCCACAGGGACATCAGGCAAGTGGTAAGAAGAACTGTTAACAGGGTTGCTTATCAACAAGAAAAGAGTCATTACAGAAAGAAAATCTCAGGAAAATAATGAGAATGTGAGAATATGAGGTGGACATTAAAACGTGGGCTCCAAAAGTTCATAGGTTTAAATAGAGGCTTTTGCATGGAATACCTGTGTGTTCTTGGAAAAGTTTTTGAGGCTTTTGAGTAATGTTTTTCATCTATAAACTGGGAGTAATAGCGGTTATCATATTAGGTTGTTGTGAATATTCACCAGTGCAATCTAAGCTACTAACTAAAGTGCTCACCTATTGTGAAGTATATACATAACTATTGAAGGGGGAGGAGACTTGTGTTCACTGAGGAAAAATATGGAAAGAAATAAAATTAAAATAAAGAAGGCAAAGGTGGGTGAAAATTTAGTGTGTAAAATATTAATACAAGACAAATAACAAGTTTGGTGAGGACTCATGAGTTGTTGATGAGAACAGGTGCAGACACTTTGGAAAATATTTTAGCAGTTCCTCACTATGTTAAATATGAAGATGCCAGATGGTCCAGCAAGTTTCACAACTAGGTGTATATGCCCAAGAGGATTAAAGACACGTTCGCACACAGACTTGTACATAAGTGTTCATAGCAGCATTATTCATAAAAGCCACCAGGTGGTGAATGCATGAACAAAACATCGTACGTAGTTGGATGTCATTCAGCCACAAAAGGGATTCATGGCTGAATCCCTTGCAGGCTCCCACACGGATGAATTGGGAAAATACTGTGCCAAGTAACAGAAGCCAGACTCAAGGGCCACATACTTTATGATTCATTTATATACAATGTCCAGAATAGGCGGATCTAGAGAGGCAGGAAATAGAATAGTGGTTGCCAGGGGCTCGGGGAGGGAACTGCCATTGGGAGGTTTTGGGGGGATGAAGTTGTTTTGGAAATAGTGGTTATGGTTGTACAACTGTGTGAATGTACTAAAAACCACTGAATTGTAAACTTCAAAAGGATGGATTTTATGATATATGATTTCTAGCTTGGTAAAACAATTGATCCTAGGAAAAATAGGCAGAAAAGAAGCCCAATATAGCAAATAAATAGTGAATTCTGTACAGATTAAAATATGCAGGTACCAAAATAAACTGTTCAATTTCTTTATACACAGAACTGTGATTAAAATCTGGTTTTTCTCCCTTGAGATCACTAAGTCGGTTGAGTAGCAAAATATGCTTAAGTAACCAAGAATGAGCAAAGAAGGAATCAAAGTAAAGTAAATAAAATACAAACAAAGAAATGAAGCATAATTAATACATTTAAAATACTCTTATTACATACTTAATCTCTGGTTGCTACAATTTTTTTATGTAAACAACATTTTTCATATGAACATGAACTTTCACAAATATAATGCCCTTAGATTTAAATATACAAATTCAAGTTTCAATTCCAAAATCTATCCTCATGAGGTACTTTTAAAAAATACAATGAGTAGGGGCTCCTGGGTGGCTCAGTGGGTTAAAGCCTCTGCCTTTGGCTCAGGTCATGATCTCAGGGTCCTGGGACAAAGCCCCGCATCTGGCTCTCTGCTTGGCAGGGAGCCTGCTTCCGAAGTCCTCTCTCTCTGCCTGCCTCTCTGCCTACTTGTGATCTCTCTCTGTCACATACATAAATAATATCTTTAAAAAATACAATGAGTAATACAAATAGGAATAGTTATCTTCTCAACATACCTCGTTTCTAAGAATTCTTCATTCTATCTGAATTAACTAGTTCGTTGCAGCGGCAAGCACTTACGATCCAAGCTTCCCAGATTCACATATAGCACCTTCCAAGTTTCCCTGCTT
The DNA here is from genome assembly GCA_004024625.1 of Mellivora capensis. NCBI lineage: Eukaryota > Metazoa > Chordata > Mammalia > Carnivora > Mustelidae > Mellivora > Mellivora capensis. The sequence continues at coordinate 63,053 of PISX010010833.1, read as the reverse complement.
CTCTTCAATGTCAAAGACTCTCCAAGTATACTTGATGGCTTATTTTGTGTGTATCTTTCCTCATTCCTCTGCCTGGACTTGTAAAAATCACCACGATACCCATGGAAAGAGTTGCATAAAACACTGGTATTTCAACAAAAATAGAGCTAGAATTTGTGAAGTAACCAAGTACTATAATTTAAAAGAGCACTGGGTGTGGTGCAAGAACTATGAATTCTGTTACGCTGAAAAGAAATAAAAAATTTTTTTTGAAAAAAAAAATAAAAGAGGACAGCAAGATCATCTAGGAAAACAACAACAGAAAGATAGTTAATAATGTGTGAAGAGAAAAGAACTGAAATTCCACTCATCTGCTTGGTATGTTACTTTTTACAGACACTAAATGCAATTCTGTTTCTGTAGAGAATTTAGCAACACTCGGTGTGAAATCAGCCAACCTGAGTCTCTTAGGTATTACCCTATGGGGACTGATGTTACACTGGGAAACTCTAGAACAGATCAATGACCAAAACTTTTCTAATCAGTTAGACATTTGCTCTGATTGGTCAGTGTGGATCCAACATTAGCCAACATTTGACCTTAGTTAACTAAAAACAGCAATTTACCAGGTTACCTTAGAAGTTTCTATATAATTTTAGAATAATGTGCAAAATGAAGAAAAATTGGGCCTATGTGTACTTGTATATTGTGTGTGTGTGTGTGTGTGTGTGTGTGTGTGTGTGTGATGTTGGAAAAGTTATTTTCTAGGACACTTCACTAATGATTCTGAATTATCTATGCAAGCAGCAATCTTGCCCCATTAGCTTAGATTTATCAAATGACTTTGAGAACTGGGTCAAACAAACATAAACTGGACATAAATAAACAGTGAACCAGCCCTTCTTTCTTTTGCTAGCTTGTTGGTAATGGGGTTTAATGACAATAAAATAAATGAACTTAAAATAAGTCTATCGCTTAGTGCTTCCTTGAGCTTCCACTAACAAAATAAAGAAAATAAAATAAATAAATAAGTCTACTGCTTATTTAAAATTAAATGCTGGGTTATTCTGCTGTAAATGAACAAAATTTTTCCTTCTAAAATTAGTATTTAAAAGGGATCCAGGAAGTATTAACTCATTGGAAATGCTGGAAAATGTTAAAACTTGAGGATTCTGGGAAATTTTTCTGAAGAGAATAAATTTTATGGAGCTTGACACCAGAAAAGAATGTTGTAGGCATATGTAATTCCATATTCAATTTCAAAGTATTTGTACTCTCTCCAGTATTTTCCTCTTAGACTTAAGCTTTCTAACACAGGGCACCAAATACCTATCTAGACTTTGAAATCAGTCATCACTGGTTTTCTTCAATGTGAATAATAACCTTTATTGGTCTACCTCTTATTGTATATTTGGTTTATTTTCAAAATCTATATAATAAAAATTATCTTGTCCTCTCATTTTTATCTATAGTCTGGAGAACAACTGATCTGTCTTGTGATTTGATGTGACTAAACTGTATTCTAATGAATATGTAATATTAAATTAATGTTCTCCATAACAATTCCAGGTACATGGAGGAACATTGAATAATGGGAATGAGGCAATGAAAAAACCCACTCACTTGGATATTCAGATGTCAAAATATCTTTTATATGACTTAGTTTCAATATACTCCATTTCTTTTTATTCTGTTATTTCATATGCTAATTGAGATGAAGTTCAAATCATAATGCTGAACTATAAATAACATTGACTTCCTTTTTCAAGCTTTTATGAGTCTTATTATTAATGTTAATATAGATAGTAGGTCACATATCTTACATAATTAATCTTTTCAACTGGCCTTTTAGGCTACATTAGATAAGAAAAATTGCTGTTTCAGAACAGACAGAACTTTTCTCTTTTTCAGGGAGGGAATACATATAAAGCACATTCAATGCCAAATATTAAAGATAGTAGATATCATTCTAGGAGGACATATTTCTTTTTTTTTTTTAAATTTCTTTTCAGTGTAACAGTATTCATTGTTTTTGCACCACACCTAGTGCTCCATGCAATACGTGCCCTCCTTAATACCCACCACCTGGCTCCCCTAATCTCCCACCCCCCGCCCCTTCAAAAACCCTCAGGTTGTTTTTCAGAGTCCATAGTCTCTCATGGTTCACCTCCCCTTCCAATTTCCCTCAACTCCCTTCTCCTCTCCATTTCTCCATAGGAGGACATATTTTAAAATGATAATGGTTCCAACGTTCTCTAAAACCATGAATAGCAAATAATTATTTTAAGCACTGGTAGCTGACTCCCCAAAAATGTGTCCACACCTAGGATCAGATTTGAGATTCTAATAGGCTACGAATGACTGAAAAGTTGTAATATTAGTTTATTCTGTGGAGGGCAGAGAATGGTGTTTTTAAATGACCTTTAAGAAGTATTCATGATGATTTTAAGCAAGTGTGTTCTGGAGAACCTCTCGGATACAACCTCCTCTCTTCTTTGTTGTTCATACACATATTTTTATGGAATTATTCTTCAGCCACTATCAAAATTCACCATAATTAAATTCCCAATTCATTAGCCCTTTTATTCTCTTATGTCTTTCTTAGTTGAGATTTCTCAGTGTACTGCTTTGACAACATCCATTCTTTTGCCCTTTTAAAAATTTTTTTTTTCTATTTTTACTTTTGTTTTTTTTAGACCGAGAGAGAGAGAAACTCAAGCTGGGGGTGAAGGGGAGGGACAGGGAGAGCAAAAGACTCTCAAACAGTCTCCATGCCAGTGTGTGGGTTGCAGATCCCAGGACCCAGAGATCACAACCTTAGCTTAAATCAAGAGTCGAATGTTGAACTGAATGAGCCACCCAGGCTCCCCTCTTACTCTTCTGTGTTTGCATCGTGTTGGTCTGGCCAGGGCAGCTAGAAAAGGTGGCAGAGCTGGCATGTAAAATGTCGGCAAGTGTGTGAAAAGGAGGATGGCTTACCCACAGCAGCTAAATCCCTCCAAATATTGAAGGAGGTATAGCTTAAAATGCATTGGGTACAGGGCTTTAGAGGAGGAACATCTTTTGGTATCTTCCTATGTGTTCAAATACCATGCTAATTATATGTAAATATTCCAAACACAATGTGGCAGATAACAATATCTACTTGTTAAGGAAGAGGAAATAAGTCTCAGACAAATTGCATAACTTGCCAGAAGTTGCACAGGTAGAAGGTGGGAGAGATATTTAGCATGAGTACTACTAACCACCGCACCACTATGTTTCACATATGTGTCAAGCAGTGTGGTTAGGACTTGACATATGTGTGTTGAGATGCCCCACTTTCATTTATTTATTTTAGTGTGGAAGTGTGCAACATAAAAAAGTTAAGTTGTTGATGGAGAAATACTAATACACCTAAGATGATTATTTTCAAAGCTACATATTAAAGCTTGGGGCCCTTTTTTTAAAAATTTCTTTAAAGATTTTATTTATTTATTTGACAGAGAGAAAGGGATCACAAGTAGGCAGAGAGAGAGAGAGAGAAGGAGAAGCAGGCTCCCTGCTGAGCAGAGAGCCCGATGTGGGGCTCCCAGGACCCTGAGATCATGACCTGAGCCGAAGGCAGAGGCTCTAACCCACTGAGCCACCCAGGCGCCCCACTTGGGGCCTTTTTATGATCTTTATTCTGCACATGACTGAGTAAAGCTTGAAGACTTAAATTCTCTTAGGTCTCTTAATGATTAGGGACCAATTATCTGACAACGTGGTCACACAGTGGCAATGTGGGTAGTCAAGATCTCAGCACATAGCTTAGGATGCCAAGCTCCAACAAACTAGGAACATGTGTTGGAAACTGGAATAGTTTAACAGAACACTTAATGATTATGTGGTTGAAAATCTCTGTAAAAGGAACAAGACATTGGCATAACTCTGCAGCGTTCTTTCTCATAAACATTTCAGTGAAACAAATAAGGGTTCATTTGCTTTTTATGCCTGCCATTTCACCATTTGAGGTGTCATACACTGATTTTTACAGTGACTGACTGGCTCAGAAAACATGCACTTTTTAAAGTGCACTCTTTAACAGAAAAAAGGGGAGAGTAATTTATCAAATATAAATGTTATAGATAAGATAATATGTCAGCTAGAAAAACAGACAACAGACATGACACTGAGGCGTTATTTAATAGTCAAAAATGTATATTGCTTAGACAGTCACAGAAAGACAAACACTATGACCCAACTTATGATATATCTAAAATAATAAAACTCATCAAATCAAAGAATAGAATGGTTGCCTGATGCTGGGAGAAGGAGGGGGGAGGTGCTTAACAGTGTGTATAAAATTCCGATTTTGCAGGATGAAGAAGTTCTGGGGGATCTGATGTCCAACACTGTGCCTGTAGCTAGCAATACTGTGCTGTACACTTGAAAACCTGTTAAGATGATAGATCTCATGCTAAGTGTTCTTTCCACAACAAAATAAATACATATTTTTAAATAATAGATATATTTGCTAAAATAAAGGGTTATTTTTTCCTCCAGAAATATTAAATCTGTACTTCCAATTGAGTTTAATGTTCAAAGAAAAACTTTGAGTTTCAAAGTCAAATACATGAATTTACAGCAATGATTTCCAATCATTTTTAGAGCAATAGGACATTTAAAAATAAATATAAAATATAAAAAATAAAAATAAAATAAAAATAAAATAAAATAAAAATAAAAAAATAAAAAAAATAAAAAACCAAAAATATTTAAAGTAACGTTTATTCTAATTTCAAATTATTTACTATTTATGTGAGCTTTAGGAAACTAAAGAGATAAATATACATAAAGGATTCTGGGTAAAGTAGCTTCATCTGTGGTGGTTATTGTTTTTTTTAATCACAAGACTCAGCATTAATTATCAAATGAAGGTTTCCAAGAATCTTTGGAAATCTTTCACAGTTTTTTTTTTAAAGATTTTATTTATTTATTTGACAGACAGAGATCAAAGTGGGCAGAGAGGCAGGCAGAGAGAGAGGAGGAGGAAGGCTCCCCGCTGAGCAGAGAGCCCGACGCGGGGCTCGATCCCATGACCCTGGGATCACTACCCCAGCCGAAGGCAGTGGCTTTAACCCACTGAGCCACCCAGGTGCCCCTCTTTCACAGTCTTTTATTGTGAAAACCAGAGGAGATTCTCCTAAGGATAATATTAGTACCAATAACCAGGTGGTTGGAACCCATAATCTCTATATTTGAGGAGACAGACAAAAAAGATCAGATAGACACGGGTGAGGGCAAATGCACACACGGCAAATGCCTGAAGGCTTCGCCAGGCCCAGCCCATTCCATATGGTTAGAGAGCAGCATCCTCTTGCACCCACAGGTGTAAGTGTCTCATGGCTCAAAACCAGAACAGATCTTTCTCTGGACATCTTGGCTGGCCCTTTGGACCAGGAAGAGGCCCATCTTCAGACACAGACCCATGTTCTTCAGTATAAGAAGGAAAAAAATAAGATTGGCACATTTTTGATTGATCATAAAAGACTCTGTATATTCTAGTATGAGGGACAAAATAGAGAAGGTGTTTTTGCCTTGAGGTCCTTTATTGAAAGCACATGAGTAATGAAGCTCTGAAGAGTTGGTTTTCGGTCTTTATCTGTTAAAAATTAAAAACTTTGGATTTGGTTTTCTTGACATATGTCTTGGGTTGACAGCTTATGTCTTCTCTCCAGAAAAAAAGTGTATTTTCAGCATAAGCAGGATTGAATAGACTTGGGCACTCATTTCTGACTTTTATAGAAGATTTGTATTTTATGTAAATGGTCAACCATGTCATGAAATATCCATGTGCATTTTAACTACCTCCACCAGTTTCAGCTCTGCCTTCACACTTCACCCATCCTTCACGGATCATTTCAAAGTTATCTTGAATTTGTTGTTAGCTGGTATCGTCTACATTCTGTCTAGAAATTTCCCAGCTGAATGAATGAATTTACTAAGCATATTTCCTCTTGGCTGATTGCAGACAACAGTGCCACCGACTTCTGGCATTATATGACCAGAAGCCTAGGTTCTGTAACTCCCACTACCATTGTTGGCTGTCTGTTGAGTTTGTTTGTTTGTTTGTTTGTTTGTTTGTTTTAACTCCCTCACCAAAACCACTCGTAGGACCTTTATGCTTCTGCAAACATTCTCCTATGTTCGTCCAGTTTCTCCCTGACACTTGATCCCAAATCAATGCTATGTTTAGGTGTCACATTATTTTTCAGTTAGCAATGGTTATACAACCATCCAGCCCAAAATTTAGTGGCCTAAGAAAAGTAATCATATATTATCATCCATGACCTCCACAGGTCAGAAATTAGGAAGGAGCTCAGGTGGACAGTTCTGGTTCTATGTATCTTGTGTGGGTACAGTTACACATGACAGACCAGGAAGCAGTCAAGGCTAGAAGAGCTGGATACTCCCAGACATATCTGTCTTGTCATGTAAACCCAAGACCCTTCCTTATGGTCTGTCCACATTCAATGGTATGGGCTTCTTCATGGCATGACAGCCTCAGGCTTTATCACAGGCTTCTCTTGTGGCAGGTGTTCTAAGAGAATCGGGTAGTAGTTCTGAAGTCACATAGCATCCTTTCTACCATATGTTATTGGCTGAGATAGTCACAAAGCCCACCCAGCTACATGGTTAGGGGACATACACTCAGTACTCTATAGGAGAAATAGCAAAAATCTCATTGCAAGAAAAACATGGGATATATTTTTGGAAGCATTTTTGGAAAATTCATTCTGCCAAAAAGCTATAGCCGAAGTGTAGGATCAGTCTTATTTAATATTCTCTTAAAATTATACACTGTTTAATTGTAGCTATCACTAAGTTTTCATATCAACATTAATCAAACATTAAGTTACTCTAAAATGAGCAAGTGTTATGGACTGAATTGTGTCCCCCAAAATTCAGATGTTGATGCCCTGATCCTCAAGGTGACTATATTTGAAGAAAAGCCCTTTAAAGAGGTAGTTAATGTTGAATGAAGTCATGGAGCAGGTCCTTTTGTAAGGACATCAATCCTATTTTATCAGCCCCCCACTCCATGACTTCATTCAACATTAACTACAAGAGGAAGAAAGGACACCATGTTTCTCCCCTCCCTTCCCTTCCCTGCTCTCCCTCCCTCCCATCCTTTCCCCTCCCTCTCTCTCCCAGCCTCTCCCTACATCTCCCCTCCCCTCTTTCTCCCTCTTCCCTCACCTATCTCCCTCCCTTTCCCCTCCCATCTTTCCCTCCCTCTCTCTCTCTCCCCTGCCATCTTTCTCCCTCCCTCTCTCTCTCTCATTCTCTCCCTCCCTCTTTCTATCTCCCCTCCCTTCTTTCTCCCTCTATATCCCCTTCCCTCTTCTTCCCTCTCTCCCTCTCCCCTCCATTGTATCCCTCCTACTTTCCCTCCATCTCCCCTCCCGTCTCACTCTCTATCTCCCCTCCCCTCTTTTTCCCTCCTCTCTCTCTCTCTCTCTCTCCCCCCTTGCTTTGGTAACCCCAAGCTGACTAATACAATAAGTTAAGTACATGTTTGTTCTCTAGTTTAAAAAATGGAAATAGCATTCTTTAATGTCACTTTCTGGGAGTTCTTGATTCTAGTTCACCACCTAAAGAGATTCATTCAGTTACATTTAATTCCATTTAACTCAGCCACTCCAAAACCCATCCATGCATCAAGTAGCACCCTTTCTTTCCTGGAGCTTCTATTAAATCTCATGGAATAATATGGTTTTCTGGGGCCTGACATTTTAGGAAAAATTGAAGATGGTTCGTGTGTATTGGATTTTCTACTTAAAGGAAACAGGTGGTCTACTCCTGAAATTCCTCTTCCTTAGTTATTTTGGGTGACACCACTGTAATGGGTTAACTAATACTAATTTAGATGACTTAGCTGTAACCTAGGACTTCTACTAAATGTGGAAATTGAGTTCAAGTAATGGATAGGTAAAGTATTAATCTATGCTTTTAATCTTTCATTAAAGACATATATTATCAGCTACACACTGTGCTAAATATGTGCTTAATGAAGAAATGAAGAACTTCAAGGATTTTATAGCTAGAAAAAGAGGAAAGCTTTGTAAAATAAAACAAAAATTTAAGAGATATACAGTACCTTGTGTTCAGTACTAATCATAATGGTAACAACTAGAGGAGGAATTTATTGGAAACATACTGTCTACCAAGTACAATGTTAAGCACCTCAAAGTATATCATATATTTAAAGTCAGATTGGACAATCATGTGTTATAATTACTGTCATCCCTTTTGCCTGTATGAAGAGAGTCAAGTTTACAGAAGTCATTACAGCTATTTTTAAAAATTATTAATATAGAGGGTATGTGCTATGGTTAGTGCTGTGAAGTGTGTAAACCTGGCGATTCATAGACCTGTACCCCTAGGGATAAAAATATGCTTATAAAAAATAAAAAAATTTTAAAAATTATTAATATAGATATTTCACTACTCTTAATTTCATTGTAATGTAATAAAGGGGCAGTTTTACATATGTATATGCAAAAATAGAGGGGTACCCTTAAATATGACAGAGTGAGGAACCACAGACACTGTCTTAGAATACATTAAATATGGAAGACAGAATTGATTACTTCTTCCTTTCTTCATAGGGTTGCTGTGTTCCTATTTTAAAATTCTCATTTTTCACAACTTTCTTTCACTTATAGGAGCCCTGTTATGGTTCTAGCCATTAAATTGTAAACAAGAATTGCTGGATGAGGGGCGCCTGGGTAGCTCAGTCATTTAAGCAGTTGACTCTTCATTTCATTTCAGGTCATGTCTCAGGGTCCTGGCATTGGCTCCCCACTCATCAGGAATCTGCCAGAGATTCTCCCTCTGCCTCTCCCACCTCCACATTCTCTCTCTCTCTCTCCCTCTCTCTAAGTAAATAAATAAATAAATACATCTTTAAAAAAAAAAAAAGAATTGCTGGATAAGATTTCTCAAAAAGCTTTTTGACACGGGATAGTCTTTGTCCATATGCTGATTTTCTCTTTCCACTGTACTGCTTTACCTTCTCTCTGCCTAGAACTCAAACATGATACCTAGAGATGTAGCAAAAATACGAGAGGTAAGATGCAGAAAAGCCAAGTGATAATAGTAATGGAGCAGAGACAAAGGGACATGAGTCCATAACAGTGTCATGGAATTACCATACCTGCCTGTATCTTTGACATCTTAAATGAAAAAAGAAAAAAAAATCCCCCTGATTTTTAAGGTTATTATTTGGTGGATTTCATGTTCCTGGTATTTTACCATAGTCCCAACTGAAAACAGAATTAGAACCTAGAAGTAGAGTTCTGCAAATAACAGAAATTAAAGTGTAGAATTACCACAGCTGGAGAAGGTGGGCGGGGAGGACCACACATGCTGTCATCTACAATGCTAGTGACCCTTGATTTCTACTAGCAAAAATGTGGGCATATTTCATATGTGGTTCTCATGACATAGGCCACATGCTGGCCAACTTTTGGGAAATAAGAATAATTCAGAATACTGACTGGCTTTTGTAAATTTTCGCTGGTTTTGAAAGAGAAATGGTGATAGCAGATTGAGCCTATCCACTTTACCTGCAGAGAGAAGAAAATTCCATTTCTAAGGGAAGAGGACTCTAACTTACATGCCATTATGGATGTAAGTTTACATAATTTATAGCCTGTGTGGCTGAAAATGATTGTTTCTAAACACTGAAAAATATCTGTAAGAAGGTCAGTGATTCAGTTGTGACTGGAAAATTTTCCCATGAAATACTCTATTAAAAGAATTATCTGATACAAAGCAGGGTACTAACAATGGTGAGAACCTAGGGGTGCCACAGTCTCTGGATTTCCTCAAGGCAGTGACCCTTACAGATGGGATCTTGTGTAGAGCACAGCAAACTTTAGGATAAAACAAGCCTTAGGACTGACCACCTTATCTAGAAAAAATCTGGAAATGAGCACAAGAAATTACCCACAGAAAACATTTTGTTTTGTTAGAGTGGGTCAATATCAGCTTGTCCTTGTTCACAGAAGGTCAGTCTTTAACTAGCAGAGCGTTCTGCCTTGGTGATAATTTCTAATAAGCAATTCCACTGTCCCAAACAGGCTTTCATCACAAAGAAGCTACATGGCATAATGCTGGCCAAAGATATACAACAGGGAACAAAGAGTGGGTTGAAGGTCTCATACATATTCTTAAGGAAGCCAACACTGCTAACATTCTGTTTTACTTTCTTCTCCTGGATCCTTACTGTGTCTACACTGCCTGCCTCCTAATTTTGTTAAGTGTTAAGTGAGCCCCAGTGTGGAGCTCAATCCTATGACCCTGGGATCATGACCTGAGAGGGAATCAAAAGTCAGACATTTAAATGGCTGAGCCACCTAGGCACTCCTACATTCTTAAAAACACTGTTTCAGAAATTAAGGAGAATTTAGCAGAGAACAAAGTTCCTTTTTTTTTTTTTAAGATTTTATTTATTTATTTGACAGACAGAGATCACAAGTAGGCAGAGAGACAGTCAGAGAGAGAGAGAGAGAGAGAGGAAGAAGCAGGCTCCCTGCTGAGCAGAGAGCCCCAGGACCCTGGGATCATGACCTGAGCCAAAGGCAGAGGCTTTAACCCACTGAGCCACCCAGGCACCCGAGAACAAAGTTCTTAATGAAGCACTTAAGATCTTATGTTTTACCTATCACTTCCAGGGAGTTTGACATTTATGAATAATATAGGTCTGAGAAATGCTATTTTATTAAATTGAGTATCAAAAAAAAAAAAAAAAACACTTCCAAAATGTTTGTTAGCTAATCTTTTAAACATCAGTGAAATCACCCCCAAATATAAATCAATTAAGTAAAATGTGTAAAACTTTGAAAGGAAGCACTAATAAGTAATAAAAATCAAGGAATATTTCAAGCAGTTATTTTTTGGACATAAGTTGTTCTGTCCTATCTGGGGAAAATGACAGCATGCACTATCTCTTAGCTATGTCCCCATGAATAATATATTCTCTAACTCATAATAGATTTGCTCTTACAATTTCTAGGCTCTTTCAAAATATTCTCCATTGCTTACCTTTCAACAATAGCACACATTCCTAAGACTCTTCACTCATTCTTAGGAAAATCACTAGTAGAGTTTTGAGCTCTGTTTCAAGTAGATGCTATTTGCTTTGGGTAAATCAATTGATATCTCATTGTCTTACTTTATCTTTGCTTCTCAAATTACACTTTACATACTTATATGGATATGATATTATGTAGTATGGTATTGAGCCATAAGGGACTCAAATGCTTATTAATTTTAAATAAAGAACAAATTATTATAAATTAAAAAGATAGAAAAAAATTCTATGACTTTATGCATTAAATTTCCAAAATAATGTAACCAATAGATTATTGAGGAAAAGTTTCACATCCTAATCTGTGATTAATTAATGGAAAAAGGTATGGTATTTCTTTTTCTCAGCCTACTCATGTATTAATTTATTAACATAATTTCTGATTTCTTTCATTAATTTACCTTCTTATTTGAGAATACCAAAAATTAACTGAAAATAATTCTCAAGATATTTATTTGCCATTTTCACTTACTTCTTCAGTTATTTAATATATTTTCGGAGCACAAAGCTCTGCAAAGTACTTCACTTTTAGGTAACATTTCCTCTTAGCTAAAAGTACTTTTAATACCTCCATCCCTGTGTTCCTATGCCAAAATGTTACCTTTTGTTACCTGGAAGAATTTAAAGAGTCCATGCTAGACCTATCAGCTCACCTGTGTGTACCCAGAAGGCAAATGAATGATCTCTTCATCCTCCAGCTACAGAACACAGATAAACAGCAATACCTGGGAGATGGCTGTGTCCCCAGAAGCACTGATTCAGAAAGTCTCCAGGACCCTGGAGGGGCTTGTAGGCTGCAGTCTGGACCAGTCTCCTAACGCTGGTGGGCACTCAGTGGACCAGTCAAAAAGCTGTCTACTGTAAATAAGATTATGTTCTCAACACTTTGGGCGTTTCCTGGGATCTAGATATCATTATCAGAAAGCTTAGACCTGAGAATAAATTAAATGGAAACATTTTTTTTACTCTAATATCCAGTAATTTTGATTATATCTAAAAATCTAGTTTTACTCTAATATCTGGTATCCCCGCCAAATAAATAATAAGGAATAATAATGAATAGTTTATGTATTTTTAACTTGCTATACCTAGTATTTGTCGTGTAACAAGTACTTAATAAATATGAATGGTGATGAGCTATGTATATGTATATATACATGTATATATACATATATATATGCAAATAATAGCTGTAGGTGTCATATGTATGTGTGACCTATGACAGAAATTTCCGTTTTACCCAAAGGGTAAAAAAGTAATTATCCAGGTAACAAACTCCATTGACAAAGGGAGGTAATCAATAGTCCCTCCTCAAAGGAGTATCGCTTCCAATAATTGATACATCTTTTGGTTTGGTTTGTTTTAATTCTGTTCATAATTTAGGTTACAAAAGTGAATTATGAAACTGAGAAAACCAATGGACAAGATAGGCCTGGACTGACTGACTCTGATCACCTATCAGTTACAAATAGTATTTTCTGTCTATTTTTATCTTGTGATTTCCTGCTGAGCATGTGAAGGAAAGGATCAGAATGACAACACAGGGAGATTACATGACATGGATGAGGTCAAAGATGCAGTTTAGTGTTATCTTTCAGAGGATATATAAGGCCCCAAAATTCTAAAACCTAATTTCTGTGACAAAGCTTGTAAAAGGAAGAGAAAAATAGCAAATCATAAATGTGGACCTCTGCCACTATCTATCTAGAGCAGGAGGAACTGACCAACTTAATCCATTTGAGTTACAAAATCAAGAATATTATCTCACATAATCAGGTTTGAGTTAAGTCACTTTTGGGGGTGCCTGGGTGGCTCAGTGGGTTAAAGCCTCTGCCTTCGGCTCAGGTCATGATCCCAGGATCCTGGGAATAAAAAGAGAGAAAGTAGATAAACAAATGGTGATATACATATGAAAATACTACTCAAAGTTTTTAAAAAGCAACCGGTTATGATACAGGACATAACATAGACAAATCTCAAAAGCATTATGGTACAAGATGAAAGTCAATTTTATGCCAACAAATTAAGTAAAATTCAGTGAAATAGGCAAATTCCTCAAGTACACGAATGACCAAAGTAGACTCCAGAAGAAATAATCTGTATATACTATAAGAAGTAAAGAGATTAAAATAATAATAATAATATTTCCTCCACACACAAAAAAATGGCTTCACTGGTGAATTTTGCCAAATGTTTAAAGAAACATTAGTACCAAAAATAATTAAGAAAACTTTTACACCTGGGGTACCCGGGTGGCTGTCGGTTAAGCATCTGCCTTCAGCTCCAGTTGTAATCCCAGGGTCCTGAGATCTATGGAGCCCCACACTGAGCTCTTTGCTCAGCAGGAAGCTGCTTCTCCTCCCTCTGCCTTTGCCGCTCCCCTTGCTTGTGCTCTCTCTGTCAAATAAATAAATAAAATACTAAAAAACCCCACAAACTTTACACCTAAGGAACAGGCCTAGCAGGTTTGCAGAATACAAGTTATAAAAAGTAATTAAGCATTGATAAATGTTACAGCATGATGAACCGTGGAAATACAATGGTACAGGACAGAAGCCAGACACAAAAGGCCACATGTTGAACAATCCATTTGCGTACAGTGTTGTGCATAGATCTTGAGAATGAGTCAATGGTTGCCAGGGACTGAAGAGGAGAGGAAGGCAGGATGAGGGCTGACTGCCTGTGGGTACAGGGTTTAGTTCTTCGGCAATGAAAATGTGTTTGAATTACGTTGTGGTGATGGTTGCACAACCTTGTGAATATACTAAAAGCAACTGAATTATGAGCTTCTAAAATGTTGAGGCTCCTGGGTGGCTCAGTCAGTTAAGTATCTGCCTTCTGCTCAGGTCGAGCCCCATGTCGGGTTCCCTGCTCAGGGAGGAGTCTGCTTGTCCCTTTGCTCCTCCCTGTCTGCTTGTGCTGTTTCTCTCTCTCTTTCTCTCAAATAATAATTTTTAAAAAATCTTTAAAAAAAGATGTGAATTTCATGGCATAAGATTTATATGTCAATAATGAAAGATAGTAATAAAAATAATAAATAGCAGTTTTAGTGATGGATCTTCTCCAGGGCAAGCCAGAGATCTTGTTCCTTCCTTCCTTACTGATACTTAGTATTACCTACTTTAAAATTTTTCCATTCTTCCTGGTAAAAAAGGATATTTAATTATGGTTTTATTTTGCATCTTACTAATCGTTATGAATCTCTAGTTTTGGTTATTAGACATCAGTGTCCTCCATTCATAAATCTGTTCATATTTTCCCTTTTGAATTATTTTCGTTTGCATGTTATGTCTTTTAAGCTGTAATTAGTAGCTATTTTTACATGTGATGCAAATAAATTCTCTAATTTTTACATGTATATTCAGTTTGTATGACGCCCTGTAATAAGTGAAATAGTTTGATTTTTTAAAAGATTTTATTTATTTATTTGAGAGACACAGAGAGAGAAAGCATGAGCAGGGGATGGGGGAAAGGCGAAAGGAGAGGGAAAAGCAGACTCCCCACTGAGCAGAGAGCTCAATGTGAGACTCTGTCCCAGAAACCTGAGATCATGATGTGAGCCAAAGGCAGATGCTTAACCAACTGAGCACCCAGGCATCCCTATGTAGGTCTTCTTTTTAGTCTTCTATAAATATGTTTGTTCCTCCCACCTCCCCCAAGGATTTAAATAGCTTTTTTTGAAAATGACTATTCTCTACTTTATGTTTTTTTATATTTGCTTCTTACTTTTCAAAATCTATTTTTGATCTAGAGCAATGTAATTAAATTTTGTACATTTATCCTATTTCTAAGTAGGAATACTAAGATCTCTTAATTAAAATAAATCTGTGTAGACTGTATGTAATCTACTGATTTATTTCTTTTCATCTCTACAGTGTAATTTGTTTGTCTGTATATTTTTGATTGTCTGTTTCAGTTAACTTAATTAGGCCAGCTAGTAATTCATAGAATGTTGAATAAAAAGATAGTGGCCTCCACGCCCTGGTTCCTGATTTTAAAATATTCACTAATATTTATGATACTCCAGTGGCTTTTTGTTGCTAAGACCCATTCATAATAGAGCTCTCCCAAACTAGCTGTAGAAGTGGAAATAAGATTCACTTTGTAGAAAGATGCTATTTGTCCATCAGCTACCAGAATAAAACCATACAGATGAAACAGTGAGGTTCCAGGAATTCCCAGGGAAGTACTTTATCTTAACCCTTATTATCTTTATCTCACCTAGTATTTTTAAATCCCTTATAATTGATGATAATATCTATCAAAGCAAGGTTCATATGTTTCTTTAGAAACTACTGTGTGCAAATTATGGTCATATGATGATGCTTTCTGCCAGGAATTAGAGAATACAAAGACAGTTTAGCTTGAAGTAACATTTCTGTTGAATAAAGTAGGCCATCCTCAAATTATTTTCTTTTGACATTATGTAAGATCATTTATAGGATAGTATGTTCATCTGTTGATATTTCCAAGGGCCTATCTTTACTTTCATTCTCCTTGAATTAATTGTTCTACATGTTTTCATGTTCAAATGATTATTGAATCAATGGGGTGGAAGAAATCCTAAGGAAGAGAGGCCCAGAGAGGCTTAGAGCCATGCTCAGGGTTAAACATCTAGTTCATGGCTGGAGCCTTGCATATTTCTTATCTCCCACAATGCCATTTCTACTCACAGATCTGTTATTATTATACGATTTGTTGAGGGATTACTTTGTGCCAGATATATGGAAGATTTTTTATGCATCACCACATATGCACCACATAAAATATGCATATGTGGTTCTTTATCTTTTAAAAAAATTACATATGGGCAGGCTTTGAGAGAATCTGTGTATATACTGCCCAGAGTCACCCTACCTCTCAAGGATGGGATGGGGATCCAGGCAATCCATCTTCAGTGTACCCACTCTTGCCTCCTTTGCTGTGCTACCTGCTATGCATGAAGACTATGTAGTCTATGTAGAATGACTTCTACACATTTCTGTATTTAATACACATATAGAAACCAATTCAGAAGCCTAATTTTAAATTATTATTGCAGTATGAAACTAGTACACTTACACTGATGAGTTAAAAAATGTTTGGAGCTTGATTTGGGCCAACACTAAGGATTAGAATATAGGAAAGTGGAGTTCATATTCATACCAGTTATTCCATTTATGAAAATCTCCCCCCCAAAAATATCATTAGCTTTTACTCATAGAGTATTTTTACAGATAATGCTTTCAAGGTGCATTGATTTGGGGTTGGCATATCCCCAATCTGCATGGCAGGGCTACCATTCCATTAAGCCTTCCATCAGGGGCAGTGGGGTTTAGGAAAGGTCCCACTGATCTCTCCAATAAACTCTATATACAATTAACTCCCAGTCAAAGTGAGGGCCTTGATAAAGGCATACTACAATTTTTTTCTCTACTAACATTTTTATATTTGAGGCAGATGATACACTTTTAGCTGGATCTCTAGTAGGGTATACTCTCCAGTAGAAGACATTTTTTTTGATTATTTTGTTTCCTCATCTAATCCAATTGCCTTTTCCCGGATTCTTTCTTGACATGGACCTTCAGTGTCAAGTCCTGCCTCCAAACTCACCTCGACATGCTTTTGCAGCTCTGGCTAATGCTCTCTATAGTTACACTTTTGTGAGACACATTATCAATAACAGATGTATCAAGTTAAAGTTCCATTTGCTAGAGAAATATCAGACAGAGAAAATAGAATGTTTTTGCTTTCCAGGTTTATTTTAGGTCCTAAATTTCCTCTTTACTGCAGCAGATGATTTGTCCTTAAGCCTTTGCCACCAGTGAAATAATAAGAAACATACATAGTGGTCTCTGTCTCCATGTTCCTGCACAGAGCTCTTAAAACTCTTAAAAATAGAGATGGTAGGAGAATCTCTTCTGAAACTCAGTCATCAGTTCCTGATGCAAAGGTCCTAGAAATCTTATCATTTCCTAAGAAGTCATAAGAGCATGGGTAACATCTTTTGTTCCAATATTTGTCCTTGACAGGGTTCCTGACACAGGGCTTTTAAATCTCTTGAAATTTCCTAGGAGATAGCAATGTTTTTTGTTTTACTGAAGTTACTCTTGACAGGCTCCTGGATGGGCCTGGTCATCTATGACTTAGAATTTTTAGCCCCACTGCCCATTGTCCAGAGAGGGCAGGGAGCAGGAAATGGAGATAATTTTCAATCATGCCTATGTGATCAAGCCTCCATAAACCCCCCACATGTACAGGATTTGGAGAACTTCTGGGCTGGTAAACATGTCCACACACTGGAAGGTGGCATACCCCAGCTCCATGGGGACAGAAGCTGTAGACCTTCCAGGCCTTTCCCTATGTTGCTTCTTCATCTGACTTATCACGTGTGCCCTCTATCATATCTTTTTCTACATAACAACCTGGCAAATATAAGTGTTTTCTTGAGTTCTGTTAGCTGTTCTAGCAAATAACGGAGGGGTCATGAGAACATTTCATTAATAGCCAACTTGGACAGCAGTTTTGAGTAACCTGGTGATAATCATCTGCTGCTCTGGGACTGAGCCCCTCCCTGTGGGGTCTGTGTTAACTTCACTTAGTGTGATAATTGTATTAAACTCAAGGACACCTGCCGGTGTTCAGAATTTCTTTGTGTGGGGAAAAAAAAGTAAATAACAACATACGTATTTTCAGAAGCGTCAGACTGTGGGAATAGTCAGAGGGTGAGAGAGAGACCCTGGAGAAATGAATGTCTCCTACAGTCATTCATCAACTATACTCCTTGTTTTCTTAGCAACCAGCTCTTCTCTGTCATCAGCTGAGTCACGATCATCACTAGCTCCAAATCAGTTCATCACTTATTAGCTCCTCTGCAAAATGGCTGGAGATACCCCAATGTTAGGACCCTAACAGAGCAAAGTATAAATATACATGGATAGTTTTTTTCTTAATATGACTATTTTCAACACCCTACATGGCTTAACCAGGAGGCTAACCAGGACTTCAATGCTTACCTCTTCCCTATTTTATTCTTTTCAGTTTCTTAAGGATTGCTATGCACATTTCTATATCTCTTGGTCTCAGATTTCTTGTGTCGTCTGAAAATATATTAATAATTATTTCTATTATAAATACTTATTAATTGTAAGTGCTAGAATCTTTTTCTATATCTAAAAAATTTAAAGTTAAACTGTATTATATCTCAATTCACCTTTGTTATATTGGTTTTGCCCAGATAAAGTAACCAATTATACATTGCACCTTCCACTTTCAGTTCTGAGAAAATATTAGGCTAATTTAAACTTTTTCTAATTTAAACTCCCAAAGCAGAATAATATTGCATTGGGCTCCTAACCTACTTAGGAAATAATATTCAAGCTCTTAATTGTTTTATTAGTCTATTATATGATAGAGATGATTCTGGAAGTCGAAAATAATGTAGAGAGCAGCAAGTTTTACCTCTGGGGTCATTTATCAAATCAGTGTAAGAGTGCTCTGCATATAAACTATGATCATTGTCAAGTACATGCAGATAATGTGAGCAAAACATAACACAGTTCAAGTCCAGATCCTTCCAGCTGATGAGACGCTTTCTTGAGGTGATTGTTCTGGTATTTGCTATGCAGAGGCTGCACTCAGACACTAGCCATGCTCTTAGCCCCTTGCTGGGTGTGGCAGTTTGCTTCTCCAAGACCCGCAGGAAAGCTTCTCCCACTTCCAGTCTCTCTTCACAAAGGGTTCAGAGTCCCGTAGGGTTCACCTCATTAGGTCAAACCCATCCAGGATATGCTTTCATCTAAAGTCAACTGATTTGAGATTTTAGTGATATTCATACATCCTTTCAGCCTTGTTGTGTGGTGTATGTGACTGAACCACCAGAGGGAGATTCCTTTAAAAGAAAGTGCTAGAAATATCCCATGGAGCTTCATATTGGAATCTTCTTGTTCAGAGGCAATCCAGAACATCAAGAAACAATGATAAATTTATAATTTATACTTCCTAAGCTGTGTTTTCTATTATATTTTTCTTCTCATATATTTTAATTGTAGCTTATCTCATGAGTCTGGTTTGTCTTCTGTCATTTTAGTTTCCTTAAGAAAATATACAGATGCAAATTTGCACTTAAGTGCTTATGTCTCTGCCACAGAAAGTTCTGACGTTTAGCTGTACAGACTAGTACTGTTAAAGAATGCCCGATGCTGGAATAATATCCAACTGAATTTAATAGCAACACTTTAAATGGATCCAAGCTGTAAAAGCAATTTCTCCTGCTTAATCACTTTTCCACAACTCCAAGGTACTTAGACATTCTCACTCTAAATACTTTAGTTGTGTGCATTTATTTGCAGCATTTCTGCCAAGGCTTATTCAAATGTCTTTCCTGATATCTTTAGGTGATACAACCAATGGCATCATTTTTAATGCCCATTTCAGTAAGTTTTGTTTAAGTTCTATAACACACAAAGGTACAGACAGATCCCTCTCCTGCCTTTTCAGTCTAATACTTTTATTTTTTATATTTAAGTTTATTTGTGTTGATTTTAATATTTTAATATTTTAATAATATTTATCTGACTTCCAGATTTGAAAACCACTATTCCTCATGGATGTTTCCTTTTTCTATCATTTGTTTTCTTAGTTACTGCTTGTTTTTTCTAAACAGTGATTTTTTCTTTTTGTCTTTTTGTTTATATGATTTCAAATTTATGTAAAATATCAACAGTTCCCTTATAGTCTTTATCCAGACTCACTACTTTTAAGTATTTTTCCTATTTGCTTAATTATACATCTTATAAACATCAGAGTGACATTTTCAGGCATTATAATCGATTACCTGTGTCTCAGGGTATATTTACTAAGAAAAGTACTTTCCCATAAGAAATCACAATACAGTTATCAAAAAATACATTAATATGACTGTTCTCCAATCCGTAGTCTATATTCAAATTCTGCAATATCTCCAATAATGTTTTCATTTTTATTTTTTTATCCAGTATCCAAGTCATTACCACATATTGCATTTATTTGCCTCCTTAATTGCATTAATCTAGAACAGCTCCTTAGCTTTTCAATGTTACTTTGTAGAATGGTCTCAATATCCTCCTGATGAGACTTACTGAATGTGTTCTGAACAGGACACTAGAGAAATAGTGACATGCCATTCCCAGGGCATCATATTAAGAAGCAGCATGTCAATTTCATTACTGGTGATCAGTTGAGAGTATGACCTCCAGCTTTCTCCATTATGTAATTACCACTTTGCCTTTGGTAATTAATAAGTAATTTTTGAGGAGATACTATATATCTTTACAGGTGTATTTTATTCATCAAACTAAGCCTCTAGTTTTAGCTCTATGATGATTCTTGGCTTGACTCAATTATACATGCCAAAATAGTATTTTCTAAGTCTCCTATGTTTTCTATCTTTATTAGTTGGCATTCTACCATAAGTAAGAGCATTCTCTTCTTTCATAATTATTTATTTTAATTATTTAATTGGTTATATCAACATGGGCTCATGATTATAATTTTATACAATGAGTTGTAATACATTTATATTATTAAGAATTCTGGTGCTCAGCTTTTATCAGATTTAGATGGTAGGATGTCTTCCAGCTTTCCCCTGTTCTTCACTCATATCCCCATGATTTCTTGACTCTTCTTATACTTACTGGTGCAACAATATGTTTCTTTTAATGCAGAATGGCATCAGGAACCAAGATCTGAGATGAGAGGTATTAGCATTATTAAAATGTCCATCCTACCCAAAGCCACCTATTAATTCAATGTAATCCATATAAAAATTCCTATGGCATTTTTCACAGAAATAGAAAAAAAATTCTAAAATTTGTATATAACCATAAAAAACTCCAAATATTTAAAGCAATATTAATAAAAAACAAGGTTGAAGACATCAGACTTCCTGATTCCACAGTATATTATAAAGCTCTAGTAATCAAAACTGCACAGTACTTACATAAAAACACACACAGATGAGTGGAACACAATTGAGAGCTCAGTAATAAACCCACACATATATTGTCCTCTAGTATTTGACAAGGGAGCCAAGAATAGTCAGTGGGGAAAAGATAGTTTCTTCAGAAATGGTATTGGTGGACATGGGGAGATGGAGAGGAGAAGCGAGTTGAGGGAAATTGGGGGGGAGATGAACCATGAGAGACTATGGACTCTGAAAAATAACCTGAGGGTTTTGAAGGGGCGGGGGGTGGGAGGTTGGGGGAGCCTGGTGGTGGGTATTATGGAGGGCACGCATTGCACGGAGCACTGGGTGTGGTGTAAAACTATGAATTCTGTTACGCTGAAAAGAAATTAAAAAAATATTAAAAAAAAAAGAAATGGTATTGGTAAAACTGGATAACCACATGCCGAAAAATGGCATTGAACCTCTATCTTTATGCCACCAAACAGAAAAATAACATGAAATAAATTAAAGACTTAAACATAAGGCTGAAACCATAAAACTCCTTGACATTGGTCTGGGATTGATATTTTTGGATATGACACCAAAAGAACTAGCAATAAAACAAAAATAAAAACATAGCACTACAAACTAAAGAGTTTCTGCACAAACAAAAGAAACCATCAGCAAATGAAAAGACAACCTACAGAGTGGGAAAGAATATTTGCAAACCATTTATCTGATAAAAGGTTAATATCCAAACTATATAAAGAACTCATACAACTCAACAGCAAAAAAAAAAAAAAAAAAAGACCCAGTAGAAAAATGGGCACAGATGTGAATAGACATTTTTCCAAAACGATATACAAATGGCCAACAGATTCATGAAAAGGTGCTCAATATCACTAATCATCAGGGAAATGCAAATCAAAATCACAATGAAATATCACCTCACACTTGTCAAAGACAAGAGATAACAAGTGCTGGCAAGGATGTGGATAAAGGGGAAGGCTTGTACTCTATTGGTGGGAATATAAGTTGGTACAGCCACAGAATAGAAGTTTCTCAAGAAATTAAAAACAAAACTACAGTATGGTCCAGTAATCCAACTTCTGGGTATATATCTGAAGGAAGTGAAATCACTATCATATACAAAGAGATATATGCAACACCATGTCAATTATGGCATTATTTACAAGAGCCAAGACACTGAAACAACCTAAGTGTCCATCAAAAAATGAAGGCATTAAGATGGGATATACATGAATGGAATATGATTCAGCCAAAAAAAAAAAAAAAAAAAGAAGAAGAAGAAGAAGAAGAAGGAGGAAATCCTGTTATTTTCAAATAACATCAATATGTTGATGAAACTTGAAGGCACGTGCTTAGGGAAATAAGTCTGAGAAAGATTAATAGTGTATGGCCAATCTAACTTATATGTGGAATCTAAAAAAACTTTTCTCTTGGGATGCCTGGCTGGCTCAGTTGGCTAAACATCTGCCTCCAGCTCAGGTCATGATCTCAGGGTCCTGCTTCTCATTCTCCCTCTGCTGCTTCTCCTGCTTATACTCTCTCTCTGTCAAATAATAAATAAAATCTTTAAAAATAAGAATGAAAATAAAAAACTGTACTCAGAATAGATTGGTGATTGCCAGGGGTGGGAAGTGAAGAGAGTAGAGGAAATGGGTTAATGTGGTCAATGATAGAAACTTCTAATTATCGGATCAATATGTTTGGGGATCCTATGTAACAGCCTGATGAATAGAGTTAATATTGTACCGTATACTTAAATGTTGCTTAGAGAGAAAATCTTAAATGTTCTCACCACACACACACAAAAGGTATGTGATGTTATGATTGTTTGAATAAACCTTATTGTGGCAATCATGTATAATATATATGATTATGTATATTTGATGAATATATAAAAATGATCAAATTACCATGTTGTACACTTCAAATTCACAGTGTTATACCTCAATTATATCTTATTAAGGATGGAAAATAAAGAGAAAAACTGGCTCCAATTTTTCTTGTAATACTCACTTGCTCAATTTTGAAGTATATAGTAGTTTTAGATTTTCTAAACTATACCAATGAAAAATAACTGGAATTCAATAATTGTGTATGCTCTTTCTGTATTTAAAGTGAAAATATACACATATTATTATATTCAAGATCAAGATTTTTTTAATAAAATTTAAAATACCTAGTCACATGCAACTTTATCACTGTAGGCATTAGTTGACCAATTGAAGGTGAAACCTGGAAAGAGATTATAAAGTAATTAAAGGGCTTTTTAAGGAGGAATAATCTTTCATCCTCCTGGCAGCATGCTATGAGAGGTGAGAGACACCTGGAAAAGGAGAACCAACATTTGTTTTATTGGTGATTAATCTGTCCATTTAAAGTTTGATGATTCCAGTGAATTGTGTTTGCACAAAAATTAAAGTCTCAGTCCACATGGTCTGTAGCCCTCTTATCTACTTGTAGAGGTAAATGAAAATTTGGGGGGTTATAAACTGTCTGTGAAAGCTTGCTGAAAAAACCTTTTTTCCTCACTGTTTATCACAGGGCAGCAGTAGCTACAACTGAGTGCTCTGTGGGCCATATTTTAAATCTTGATGCACTTTAGAGATGGCTTGTTGTCTTCACAAGAATTCTTATTTTCATATTTCTAATACCAAGTATTGAGATCTAGAGGATGTTCCATAGATGCCTCATCAGTTACTCTGTGCTTGACAGCCCATAGATGGAAATTCCCAAATAAAAAACAGGTATCTGTCATGCAATATTTCATCCTACACCCTCAGCAACTTGCAATTTTTATGGTTGGTTATATAAGTGGCATGCCGAGCCCAAGCTAATATGTTTTCCATCCCAAATGGCACAGCTGCTTTTTTCCCTCTGCATTAAGCACTGAGCAGGTGGTGTTTTGTTCATTCCGTCTGCCTTCATGAACAAAAGAGATCTGAGATGTGCTCACTGGCTCTTGTAGTCAAATGGTGATGAATAGAGCAGCAAGAATCTGCTTTGACCCTAGAGCATCTCATTTGAAAACCATGGCAACAGAGTGTAGAGGTGAGGCTTAGCCCTCTCCTCTGTCCTCTAACAGCCATTTGTCTTAACTCTGGTTATTATTGAGAAATGTTGGGTTGGAACATAGAATCAGTAGTAGAAGTGGCAGGATATTTTCTCTGGTTAAAAGAATAGTTTGTCAATGATAATTTATAAATACTTAATTTTTTATATTCGTTAGAACAGTAAGAAAGGTAAAAATAATGCACGTTCCATGCTCATGGTGTCAGAAAGTATCTCTACTTGTGGCCAGAGCTTTATAAACAAAGATATTGGCTTTCTCATCCAGTCCTATCAGTTAAAGGTGTCTTTTTTTTTATTCCCTCATTTCCATTTAAAGGACACATTTAGAAACAAATAGACATCACACTTAATGAAAAGAGTATTGACTACCAGATCTTATAGGCCTTTTAAAAATGTATTATGAAGAAGATAAGCTGACATCAGTTTGATTTTTTTACTCTTAATCATAGGCTGATGTCTATGTGCAAAGAAAAATGTAAATGCAAGTCGCTTTGAATGAAATCAAGCTTGGGAAATAAATTCACAAAAATGAAAAAAGATAACCACCTTTGTGATTTCTTTATTTTTTTGTTTCTCATGCTTTGCCGTACTAAATATACCATTTTGAATTTATCTTATTTCTCTTTAAGGGGAGCAAATATATCACCCCAAAATATGCCCTTTTGGCATAAGGATTATTTTAAACTGCTATTTTAAAAATAAATAAATAAATAAATAAATAAATAAAAGGAAACTAGGGGCACTTGGGTGGCTCAGATGGTTAAGCTTCTGCCTTTGACTCAGGTCATGATCCCGGCATCCAGGGATCCAGTCCCACACCAGGGAGCCTGCTTCTCCTTCTCCTCCCCCATTCTTACTCTTTCTCACCATCTCTGTATCTCTCAAATAAATAAGTAAAATCTTAAAAAAAAAAAAAAAAAGAAAGAAAGAAAGATAAGAAAGAAAAACTCAGAAAACTGAGAAGTTACCATTTTGTGAGACATTTACATTTATAAGGGAAATCTCCATCTCCCTTTGTGAAGGTGTCTCTCTCCCCATCCCTATAAGAGAAAGATAACTGGATCTCTAGAAACTCTCATCAGTGGGGAAGCTAAGGACTTAAATCTGCACATCAACCTTACCCTTGTTTACTGTGGTTTTCCTGGTCAGCTCCCCAAACTGCTTCCCCTCCCTGCCAGAATTTTTTTTGTCTTTAGTTGGAGGTGCTACTTAAGTCACTCCATTTTCCTGGGTATCTCCCATGTATACAGAAAGTGTGCATGTTATGAAACTTCTGCTTGTTTTCCTCCTTTTAATCTGTCTTTTGTCACTGGGGAGTCTCAGCCAAGAACCTAGAAAGGTAAAGGGGAAATTATTTTTCCTCTCCTACACTATCAAGAAAGTCTTTGCTGAAAGTAAACTCTTAGAAGTAAGACTGCCTAGGAGACTGGTCCAGGGAGGCTGTAAACAACATAACCAGAATCAGTTTAACTACGGATCAGGGAAGAGACAAAGATACGAACTGTGGGAAGGTTAATGGGAACACCAGCAGTTGGTAAATAGCTACAGCGAGCCTGATGTCTGTGACTCTGCCTGGGAAAGTTCCAAGAGAGAAAAGGGAGTGGAAGGGTTTGTACAAGGCAGGCCTCATTTATTTATTCTCTTATTATCCTTTCATTCTGTAAATGGATATGTGTTTTGATGCTTCTGAGGTAGGCAGGCCATGTCCGATGACTCAGAGGGGGTCCTAAAGGACTAGCCAAGAGCTTCTTGGCTTCATGCAGAATAAAAATTAAATGTGAGTCAGGAGGAAATGAGAGCAAAGTTTACTGAATCGCAGAAGAGTGTCTGGGAGACTCAGAAAGAAAGAAGATTGAGTCTCTCCTTTGCTGGATGTCTGGGGGTTTTATTGAGGATTATGGTCTGGTGGATGTGTCCTCGCAGGTATCCTACGTAAGTCAGTTACTCTCTGGCCCCAGGAGTCTTGGCATTGAGGTGTCTGGTAATGGTGGTCTGGAATACATGAGGACCTCCCGCAGTCACTCCTCAAATGTTACCTGCTGTGCTGGGAGACTTCAAAGGAGTAAGTCATTAACTCCTCCACCCTTAGGAGGAGAACGTAGTTATCTACAGTACAGGCCCAGTGTAAGGTCCAGGTCCTCCCAAGAACAGAAGCAGGAAAAGTAGCAAAAAAGCTATTTTTCATGGAGCCTCTTTCCCTGTTCACTGTCAAGTCTTAAATTTACTATGCTATTTTAACCGTTGAATTAAAATAAAAATACTTGAATTAAAATAAAAGTGGAATGTATTCTGCTAAAAAGAAAAGGCTTTTTAGTTTATATCTTTCTCTTTTCCTTACTTACCAGGGATCCACACAGTTATATTTTCCTGGAGGTTATGGAGTCACTCTTAACTAATAATCATTCATTTCAATTTTCCTATTTAAATGCCTTTTATTGGTAAAATACCTTAATCTTAGAGCCACAGAACAAAAGAGAACAGGTTAAGAGTGACTGTGTTTCACATGTCTTATATGAATCACGGGCAGTTTAAGATTTTCAACAGGAGGCCAGACTGTGAAGCCTGCTTCTAAAGAGCTTGATTGCAAAACTGAGCCACTTATGAACTGAAGAACATTAGACAAGTCAGGACTCCAATGTTTCATCCCTAAAAGTGGCCTAATAATACCACATGCTTCATAGTAGAACTTACCATGCAGTGTCTGGACACAAATAATGCATTAGCATCACATTATTATTCTGAATGCTGGAAATTGAAGGACATTTAGGAAATTAACATTCATATTGTTAACAAAGGAAATCTGAAGTGATTTGAGAAGTTACAATTTTTTTTATATTCCAAACCCGTATGATCTCACATTTTTGAGTTAAAAAAATAAAATAAGCATAGACCAACTTGTCTAGTCTAGTTTTTGCAAATTATACACTAATGCCATTGTACTAATATGCTTTTGTATATTAACAATAAAATAATAATTAAAATGAGATGCTGAAGCAGGAGAGCAAGGTTCTTGTCTCATGGAGTCGAAAAATGAATCTCACAAAGGAGAATGAGTAAAGCAATAGCGTTTATTATGCAAGGATGCAGGAAAAGCTCTCAGGAGTGAGAGGGGTTCCCACCAGGTTGCCAATGTTGGCCTCACCAACCATCTTTTATTTAGAACTGACCAGAGAGCTTGTGGTCTCATCATTCTTGTGATGTCTTGGTTTGAGTGAGGGCTGGTGATAGCATCTTTAATGCCTTACTTCTTCTTTGGGGTCTGGTCACAACGTGACTGCCATAAAAAGACCCCACCTCTGATGCCCAGGGCCGAGGGGTCTGCCTTGTTCTCTTATTTCCGGTTTTGGTAGGCCTCGGCATTTCTGGGATTTCTGTGAGCCTGATCCATAGCCCTCTTCCTAGCCCTGCCTGTCTTCTACTCATTGAGACCCTTCAGATGTATACCTGTGGGTCATATACTTGGGGGATGATTGCCAACATGTATCTTGTAGCGGTGAGGATAAAGGAAGTTTCCAAAGGAATTTTTATATGTTAAAGTAGACTTATAAGATCCTGGGGTAAGATCCAGGCTAAGATTGCCTGTTGCTCTCAGCAAAGTGTCAACATCCAGGCCACTGAGTCCCTGGAGGAAGGTCACTCTGCCTGTTTCAAGGACTTGTCAATGAGCTGTAGGTATTAAGGAGATTTAATCATTTTTCTCCTGACTTTGTTTCCCATGTCAGTACAAATAATTGTAGGCCAGGATTGATGAATAGAACCTCTAGAAGGCAAACACATACGCATGATGTCTTATTCTAGGCAGCACTAGATCAGTCCTCTGGGTTCCCTGAAAACCACTGTGGTTAGCAGAGGGTACTGATGGCAATGTATGTTGGGCGAGAATGTTCGGAGCCCAAGTTCATATAGTCTTTAACTTAGGGAATTTAGACACCCTATGGAGGGCACAGAAAGAATCAATGTAGCTCGAGGAATTTTCCTCTAAACACAGCCCTCATGGGAGTTGCTCTCCTGAGGGGACTGCTGCCTTCCTCTGGTCTTAACCGCAGCATGGTCATCTTACCAGCTTTTACACTCATTCACCTCCCTTCCAGGCTATAAACTCCTTGAGAGAGAAGCCATTTCCTTTTGTTTTCTGAACACCTGGCATCATACTTGGCAGAGAGCAGGTGGTCAAACAAATACATGCTGTTGAATATATTTATCAACACAAGACACAGCCCTGACACTACCATGATTTGCTCAAGAACGTCAAGCCTCCTGACACCCTTCAGTGTGACGTGCCCAATCATTTCAATTATTTTCAGTGTCTACCTTTATGGGAAGAGGTGGGTAAATAAAACTCTCTAACACAGCTGTAATTTCATATTCATTAAATCAACAAGGCGAAGCTGATTACCTGATCGCAGAACATATTTTACGAGTTACAATTAACTTTTTCCTCAGGCTATGCTGATAGATAAAATAGAGACAATTTTCTGTTTGGGTATGCAGGCACTTTACCCTCAAGTGCTCTCATAAACACTTTTGATGCAACATTGACCATGTCAGGGATAAGTCTGGCTGCAGGCATGCAGGGTGTTAACAATGAGGATGAGGTATTAGGGGAATTAGGTGTCAACTGGAAAGCCATTGAAGCTTCACCAAGGGGACAATTTATTTCAGAGAAGCTTCCTGAAATGCAAATGATGTTTTCTACCAACCTAGTGGATAGGTGAGAATCAATATAAGCAGTTAACTTAGCCATGTTAATTTTACTTTAATTTCTGACAGGATATGCATTTTTGTAGAGTATAAATGATGGGTGATAGAGTAAATAGGTCTAAAAATCATGTAAACAAAGTTGGTCTGAGATTAACTCCTGACTATAGAGCAGCCAGTTGTTAGAATGCACGGCCTCTTTGTGTTTTCTGATCCTAACCATTGAAGGGAAGCAGAATTTGCCAGCTTGAAATATATCTCTTTGGCATAAGGATTATTTTAGGCGGATGACTTTAAGAAACTGCAGGCATAGGAGAAGCTCTTTGAAAAGACTATAAATTAACATTCAATGAGGGAAATTTACATTTAAAAGGGAAATCTCTGTTTGTAAGGGTGTAGACTCTTCCTATAGCAGGAAGAGGAAGATCACCAAATCTTTACAAACCCATATAAATGGAGAAGCTGCTAACAAATCTGCATAACAACTATACCTCTGATTACTGCCCTTTGCCCAAAAAACTCCTATAAACCACATCTTTGGTTGTTATTTGGAGCTGGTATTCAAGGTGGTGCCTTGGGCCATTTCATGGAGTCCCTCTGTTTTCCTAGGTTTCCCCCACGCGTACAGAACACACATGTTATGAAACTTCTATTTTTCTCCTGTTAATCTGTCTTATAGGACATGGGGGGATCTCACTCAGCCAAGAACTTAGAAAGATAAAGAGAAAATTATTTTTCCCCCCTACACTATAAAATCAAATATGTAACATTTCTGTGCACTTTTCAAAGTTTGTTGATTTACTTGAACTATTACTAGAGGAAAGCAATTACAAACATTAATGAAAAAGACACCATTTTCAAAAAGCAAGTGTTATATCAGTAAAGAAAATCTAAACATTGCGGATAGCTTTCTCATACAGGTAATGCTGTCACCAGCCAGACCCCAAGACCAGATCTTTCCTGACTATTTGCTGGTACTCACAACCTTTGTCCCAAAATTTCCTTAAGTTCTTCTCTCCAGTTTTATCTCTTAACTCAGGAAAAAGACCCCAGGGGCACAGTATCCCATGTTTTGAACCTCCCTACCCTCAAGCAGTAATGACTGACAGCAGAGAGCTGCAGCCACCCAGACCACGGGGACCAATGTGAGAGCAGCCCTGATTCACACCTGTGCAGATGGACCACGGAGTGACCTCTACCTCATTATAATACTGAAATCTCCACCCAAAGAGGAGCAGGAGGCTCATTTGCAGAATACACAATGTGTGAATGGGCTGGTTTCCATAGGGCTCATGCATGACCTCATGCCCACCTGTACACATCATGAGGAGGCTTCCCTTTCCAAATACTCATCCTAATCCTAAATGAAGGAACCCATCCACCCCTGCTGGGGAGTCATTCCTGTGATCTCCTCCTTGTTTGCTGCAAAGTTCCCTTTTTGTGACAGCTCTGCATGGCGTGGTTTCTTTCTGTAACTCACCAAGGAGTCAACTCACAAATAGTTACAGTATAAACTATTTCTTTTAAAATCAAAACAGATTTGTGAAATGCTCTCTTAAGAGCAGAATGTCTTGTTATGAGAGTGCATACCGGAGCCAGACTGTTTGGGTTTGAGTGCTCGCTGCATAACACTATATGAGGCTCAGCAGGCTGTCCACAGCCCGGTGCCTCCATTCCCGCTTAGACAAAATGCAGGTAAGGATAGCGTCCACCTTAGATTGTTGGTATGAGCGTTAACTGAAATAATTTGCTTGTAAAGTGGATGAGCATGCAGTGAAAGTTATCTATTACCATTATTACCTCAGAAAACTCCCTTCATTTAAGTCATCCATCTAAAAACATAAGGCACAGTGTTCTATCCAGCCTTCTTTAGGAGCCACATTCCATAATCATCAATTTTCCTTCATTGTCCACGTGGTTCACGCAAACCAGCAAAGCCCATGATCTGCACACAAGACTGGCCTGTTGCACTTTCCTGCCCTGCCAATCACCCTTGACTTTCTTTTCCAATCCCTCCTAGTCTCCTCCATCCTGTGCACTTACTAGCCCTTTAAAATAATCTCTTTTTCAAGAAAGACTTTGCCAGTTCTGTCCATCTGACCCAGGACCTCTCAATCTTCTGTGTATTTGGATAGTCTGTTTGGTTTCTTCAAGTAAATTTTTATGTCACTGAAGGAACAGATTTATTTATTTCATATTCCTCTGTCCTCTGAAGCATCTTAAACAGGTGGTAAATGCATAGAACTATATCATGGGAGCTTCCTGATTTCTCATAAAAATACTACATCATTGAAACAGAGGTCGGTGAGTACATGCAGATGCAAAGTCGAGATTGGGTTTTGGGGTCAAGCTGATCATACTATCCTAATAAAATGAAACCACTTAAAGTTAAACACAAGCCAATTTCAATGGAAATACAAGTTCTGGCAGGAAGAAATGCTATCTTAGCCCCTACATTTCTACTATTTCCAAATCACGGCTGCCAAAGAGATCTGCCTCTTGGCATGATGACAGAATATCCATTCATATTCAGAGCTAATGAACTGAAAATTAGCCTTGGTTTAGTTCAAAGAAGATGGAAAGT
Organism: Mellivora capensis; assembly: GCA_004024625.1. Taxonomy (NCBI): domain Eukaryota; kingdom Metazoa; phylum Chordata; class Mammalia; order Carnivora; family Mustelidae; genus Mellivora; species Mellivora capensis. Next base: position 31,667 of record PISX010010833.1, on the reverse strand, counting down.
AGAGAGTATGTGTCACCTGGAAATTCTCTTCTGACAGGTATGTGTTGTCTCCCCACATGCACACACCTAACTAACCCTGAAGCCTGTACAGGGAAGGCCTCTCAGAGGAAGGCTGCATGTGAGAATGAGGATGAGAGGTTCAGGGAGGGAAAACTGTGCTCCTCCATGTTGCAAAATATAAACTTTTACACAAGGAAGAGCCACCTGACTCTGTGTTAGGACATAAGACACGGAAGAAAGAGACTTCCATTTCTGTGCTAGTGAATTCTAGAACTGTAACAGGCCCAGTGGAGCTACTCACCCTCCTTGGTCTTTACACAGGTAATAGCTAGTCCTTTCCAGTTGGAATTTCATTACAGCCAAACTGCTAATTAATTGAGTCAGAAGATTGTTTCCAAAAATTCAGGTCTTTCTAAATAAGTTAACAGTTAACCGTTATTTCATAGTAAATTTCTCCTTTCTCATTTGATTGGATAGTGCTAAATATATCAGATTCTAAATCAAATATATGAGAAGAGAATAGGATCTTGTCTGCTGTGCAATAATATGTCTGATCAATCATATGGGTGATGATTGGTCACAAAATGATTAATTAATAGTGCTGAACAAGGGAAATGAGTTTTAACTTCTTGCTATAACTTCTCTAGAGTTTCTGTTTTATACTGAAAAAGACAGTAACTAGGAAAATCCTGAAGAGGATAGCAGGTGCTTGTTCTCCAACTTTTAAACACATAAATATGAAGTAATTCCTTAAATACTTAATTCTACATATGTTATATTCTGTTTGTATATATTGTTTTAAACACTGCTTATAGAAAAAATACAACAGTAAAACATTGCTAAACAAATAAATTTCAATGAAAAAGGACATATGTCAGCACCTATTTAATATAATTGTGAATTTAAAATGGCAGTGTTCAATGAGAACTTTCTTTTATTCACTAAAAGAAAAAGGACCACAGCCCATCTATTATTGTCTTCTATGGGAGGAGAGGCACACTCATTGGCTGACATAGAGCATATGGGGCCAGCGTTTCTCTGAAAGTCTGACAGAGGGAGAATATTAACCCAAATACCTTTAAGTACATATTAAGCAGCTCAAATGGACACACATATGTTGGCTCAGTTTTTATGAGTGAGGAGCCCATGCACAGACAGTATGGGCACTTTGCTCCAAGTCTTGCAGAGCTAGAATTAAGGTGTTGGCCGGGGTAGCATTTTCCTCGGCCACCTTCGTGGAGGATATAGGCAGGAGGCAGCTCCTTGCAGCTATAGGACTGAGACATGAGCTCCTGGGAGCTGCCATCCCCACAGGCAGGGGAAAAAAAAACAGGGCTTCTTGCTTTCATCCTTGTGCCCTTCTGAGTAGGTCAGTTAATCTCTTTTTGATCAATGCAAAATTAACTGCTTATGGACCTTACCTGAATCTGCAGAATCCTTTACCTTGGCCATGTAACCTAATCACAAGAGTGATGCCCATCATGTTAAGGGATCCTTCCCACATCCAGTTAGGAGAGGACTACACAGGATGTGGACAACAAGAGGAATCCTAGAACTCTCCTATGAACTGATTAACCACACAACAAAAGGCAAGTCTGCAGTCCTTTACCTTATATCTTTATATTATCACACATGAGTGATTGACAGAACACACATGTCATCAAAGCAGCTTGCCCAAATGCTCTACCAGACAGTTGGCCTGGCTTTGACCTTCCTGTCATCTCACCACTGCCTAGAGTTTCCTAATTGCCATTCCTGGTCTCTACGCCTTACCTCACTGTACCACTTGTCTATGGAACCCCCTTCTAGCCATCTCTTCTGCTCCTCCGCTACTGCGGAGCCCAGAGCTAAGTTTGTGGGAGGTAGTGTTTGCAGCCAATTAAAAAAAAAAAAATCCCAAACCTATTCTTTTTTTGTTTACCTCTAATGTAAAACCTGGAAAAGCACATAGTTTCCTTCTGAATTACCCGGGCAGTCAGAACTAGACATGTGAACAATTCTGTTCAATGAGATTTGAAAGCAACTTTTTACCAGTAAAAACTTCTGGAAAAGAGTACTCTCTTTGTGAGAAACAGAATAGCTCCCGCCTGTAAATCCCACTTTACTCCCGCTCCTGGCATTCTGCCTCTGGGTTCAGTTCTGATACTGTGAATCTCTGTAGACACCTGGGGAGCCTGTAGTGAATGGCATACAGACTTTCAGCAAACAAGCACAGAAAAACATCTGGATGGGAAGGGACCAGGTCCTTGTTGCCGCTGGACGCCCAGACATAAGCTTGGGACTTACCCAAGGCTCCTAAGTGGAACATCCAGCCTTCCTGGGGGAGGTTTAAGTTCCTTCAACACAGAGGGATCACCTATATGTTGTGTTAGGCTTTCAGTTTTAGCAGATTTCTCTCTCTTTCCTTGCATAGGAAATTACCCCCAAAAAACTGGGTTGGAGAGCTGGAGATGCTTGTGCAGTGTGAGACCCTACAGGGAACCACTCCTTGCTTCCAATCTGCAAGCCTGCCCTGACCCTGCTCCACAAAACAATGTCCTTCATGTTAGGAAAGTCTTCTCCCTTCAAGGACTGTAATTTTTCCATCCAAACTGGCTTATACCAGCTATGTCAGTATATGTTTGAACCTTTAAATTCTTTCCCTTGGAATTATGGGTCTCACATGAACCATGGCATGTGATTATACACCTATTGATTTTCCCAGTGATTTATGATAATTAGTGAAGCTATTTTCTGGTTAGAGTACAAGAATTTTTTCTGGCAATATCACTTAATGACAAATGTCAAATTTTCAAAGTAATCGCCCCATAAAGATAAGCATTTATAAAATTATGCTCAGTATTTTCCAAGGCTGACATATAATTGACTAAGAGAACACAAATCATGCCTGCATTTCCAGGTAGGCTGTTTTCTAAAATGAGTATTCACACTGCCATCGACTTATGTGGAATGACAGCAGGCTGGTATAAACCAAACATTAAAGTATAAACATACTTACCAGCCATGTAATTACTGGTATGCGTGAGTATTCTGAGCGTTATCTGATCAAGACAGGAAGAAATAGTCCAAATGTCTAAGAAAAAGTGAGAGAACTGCCTTGTGATTTTAAATCGAGAGGATTGATCCATCAAGTTGTCAAGAATGTGACAATTCCAATAATAGCAAAGGAGGATCAAGAAAGGGTGGAGCATGTTTTAATTACAAGGAAAGCAGGATATGAAATCACCATACATTAATCTGAAAACCTGCACTTAATTTTTCCTTCAAAAAAAATTTTTTTTCCAAATACTTTAGACATCCTCTTTGGAAGTATATAAAAGATTGGTCTTGAACCTCCTCTCTTTGGAAGGAATACTTCTTTGAAGTATTTTGGCTCATTCTAATAATGTGTAAGTCTATCATTGATACTGAAGAAAGTGAGGTGTTAACACTCTCCAGAGGATGATCATATAATAACTGAGGCATTATACAATGTGATAATCTGAGAAAACTTAATTTCTGCTAATGACCTTAAAGTTGTCAGTAACTTTTCAGCTATATGAGGAACCCCCACCTCCTGCATATGCAAACAGCAAAAACATTTTATAGAAATTAATTTAAAAAATAATTAAACCAACGTATGTGTGACTTATATTTATTTCTCTTAAAAGCAAAACTATTAAGAAAGTTTACTGAATGCTAAATATTGGCAGTTTTGTTTGGAGTGGACTTAGAAAGGAGGGAAACAGAAAGAAGAGAACAATGCATTTGGACTGCAGCCCAGATATGCAGTCAGTGTTGTGGGTTCCAGACTGAGAGAGGCCTGCAAACAACTCCTAGCTGCTTGGCCAGGGACAAGTTCCTGAATTTCTATAAATCCAGTTACTGTATGTGAGACATGTGAGAATGATAGTAATTTCTGTTTCATAAAGCCAAGGAGAGCTGTAGGGCTTAGTGCTGTGCCTAGTACATGCATACTATCATGACTGAGAGCAGTCCTCATGCCTCCATCATCCCGTTGAAAGTTCATAGCAAACCCATGAAAGAGCTTTAATTTAAACACACTTTCTTTGGAAAGAAAATATGTTTTCCCAAAAGAGGAAAAGGTACACTTCAGACAGTTTATCATCTAGAAGATGCTCTGAGTGTACTTTTCTATATGATGTTATATCAATTGATTCCATGATCTATCCCACATGTCTGTCATCCTCTTCTGGGGCTTCCAGGCCACCCTGAACATGTAATTCCCCTGGCAGAGTACCAGAGAGACAGTACCATGAGCTAAGGCCTTTGCAAGCTCATGAGCACATCAGACCTGCAGACAACACATTGGCTTAAGTTCATGGCCAAGCCCAGAGTCAAGGGACAAAGACGAGTGGTCTCCACGTGGTCCAATGGATGGGGAATGGATATATGTAAGGCATAATGTGATTGACATAGTTGTATTGTGAATGTACATCTTCTCCAAGGGAATTGCCCTCCTGTGTATGATGCTGAGTGTCTGGGGGACTCAAGCACTGTGTTAATGCCATCATAATGGTACTTCTTGTCATTATGTCAAGAGAGAAGCAACTGCATCATTTTCATGGGAGATCTTTAGGGTTCACACGAACATGTGGATCTTACAGACTCTGTCTCACTGAGTTATCATAGCCGTGTGGTAATCATCATCCCCGTTGCTTGGGTGTAGAAACCGAGACTTGTTCATATGCTCACCTTGGCAAGTGCTGTCATCAGAGCTGAGCCCCAGTAAGTATTATCCCATGGCTCATGTCCTCTCCCTGCATGGTTCCTTGCACCATAAAGGCCAGCTGACTTGACTGTTCCTCTAGCTTTTTGTAGGCCCTCAAATTTCAGTCTCCACAACTGTCTCAGCTTCACTTTTTGTTTTTGTTTTTTGTTTTTTTGAAAGGGAGTATGGACAGATTTACAATAATGCATTCATAGAATACGTATTTGTTGGAGCTCTATTATGTAATAGGCATTGTTCAACTTGCTGAGGTTATGGTAGCAAACAAGCAAACAAAATCCTCTGTTTGAGGATATTACCTTCCAGTGAGGAAGGCAGATTATATACATGTAAGGGAATAAACAAAACTAGCTTTATGTTGATTTAATTATTTATAAGTATACTGTATATTAATGAATATGTAAACACATGTTTTTATGATGTGTGTATATGAATGTGTGTTCAAAAGTGGGAGAGAGACATACAGAGACAGAGAGAGAGAGATAAGTTCTGTAGAAAATAAATCAGGATAGTCCTAGGAGTGCTACTTTAGACAGGCCATTTGTCAGGAAAACTGTTAATAAGAATGGGACAACTGGGGCGCCTGGGTGGCTCAGTGGGTTAAGCCGCTGCCTTCGGCTCAGGTCATGATCTCAGGGTCCTGGGATGGAGTCCCGCATTGGGCTCTCTGCTCAGCAGGGAGCCTGCTTCCCTCTCTCTCTCTCTGCCTGCCTCTCTGTCTACTTGTGATCTCTCTCTGTCAAATAAATAAATAAAATCTTAAAAAAAAAAAGAATGGGACAACTGAATGAACCTGAGTGGTACTGGAGATTTGTACCTGGGGCAGAGCTTTCCAGGTGTGGAAATGGGACCTGAGAAAGGCCTGAGCTGGAAATCACTTCCTGTGTTGGAGCAGGCGGTTCTAAAAGTGGGCTCCCTGAACAAGGTTGCCAGGGTTGCCACCATTGGGGGCCCCCTGGGCAGGAAAATTTGGGGCCTCTACCTCAAATCTACTAAATCAGAAACTCTGGAATTGTGGCCTGGGGGATCCTGATGTTACAGAATGATTGAGATGATTGAGGAGTGCCTTGTTTGAAGAAGAATGAGTGGGAAGCTTTAAGCAGGAAGCCTTTGCTATAAGGGATGGCTTTCCAAGACTCTCATAAGGACTGAATTCTACGGACCACATGTATTTTTTCCCCCATAGGGCATAGTCTATCCACATAAAGATAACACGTGCACATTCATAATGGCTGTATACATAGTCTCTTTCTATGTATTTCTATATATTTAGTATACAAAATGAACCATGTTAACAATGATATTTGCATATGCTGTAAATAAGTTATGCCTGCTGGATTTACCATAAATGCTGATGACAAAAATTCATTATAAATGGGTGAATTATAAGGAAAATATTGGCTTTATTCCTTGACTGTAGCATTAAAAAAAGTCATTGTGCAATATAAAAACTTATGTTATGGAAACAAACTGATCATGGATAAATATTTGTGTGTGTTCAACAAGAAAGGAAATCACATTCTTAGATCTTGCAAGGGATTTGTGTAGTTTAATAAGCACATTAAACAGATTAAATGAGCACATAAGCCCTGGGGACCTTTGCTTACAACCAATAATTTTAATTGGAACTTAAATAAATTATCCAATTCCAAGACAACCACATCCCTATATATGGTCGCTATGATTGGCTGCCCTCTGAAACAACTGTTTTCCTTAGCTTCAAAACCAGAGCTAGGACCCTATAATTTCATCAGGCAAGTTTATTTCCTAAAGGATGCCAATGGTAAGACTTTCCAGGGAAAAAGAGTCAAAGAACATAGAAGCCACCCTGATAATGTTAGTGAGAAATAATTAATCCAAGTTCCATGACAATGGAAATGATTTGGGGGTTTTACTAGTTCTGAAGCAAGTGCCAGAGAGTACCAGAAATCAGCTCTTCAAATCATGTCTCAACTTCTGGATGCTCACTGGCTGCATTCTTGCAAGAATGTAGATGTGCCATTCTGCAAGAGAAGTCGTGTCCATTAACATGGAGCTCCTCTCTTGGAGCAACCTAACCTGCTTCTTTTCAAATAATTCCCCTGGAACAGCTTCAGCCTTCTTTTCTACCCTTAGTTGGTTTGTATTTACATAATCCATATCTAAGCTGGTTTGTTCAAATTTACTTTGTAACCTCCTATGGACATATTTATAAGGAAATGTATTTAATGCAAATAATCAGTATTTTGGAACAGGCATAACATAATTTCTCCAGTAACAAGATAATACTAACTTAACTGCTATAGTGAGACTGGGTAATTCTCTTTCAATAATGACCAAAAAAGAAAGAAAGAAAACAAAAACACCTCTTCCAAATCATGGAAAGGGAGTAGAAACCAGTTTGATCAATAGACGAGTATTATTAGTATATTATTTTTAAAATGTATACAGAAAGACATTACATTCTGTATCATTTTGTTGTAAATGTGTTCCTTAGGCTGTGGTTGCTCTATATTTTTACTTTCCCCATTAACCTGATAAAATGGACAGACTTTTTTTAACAGACATCTCACCAAAGAAGATATACTGATGGCAAATTACATATGAAAATGTGCCCCACACCAGATACCACTACACACCTATGAGAATGGCCAGAATCTGGAATGCTGACAACAAATGCTGGTAGGGATGTGGAGCTCAGAGACTCCCACATGTTGGTAGGGACTGCAAAAGTGTACAGCCACTCCCGAAGACTGTTTCTTATAGAACTAAACATGCTCTTACCATACGATATAGCAATCACACTCCTTGCTATAGATTCCCAGGGGCTGAAAACTTGTGTCCACACACAAACCTGCACACAGATGTTCATGGAAACTTTATTCATTAATTGCTAAAACCTGAAAACGACCAAGATGTCCTTCAGTAGGTGATGGATAAAGAAATTGTGATCCATCCAGACAATGGAATATTACTCAGTGCTAAAAGGAAAAGAGCACCAAGCCATGAAAAGATAGGGAGAAAGCTTAAATACCTATTACTAAGTGAAAGAAGCCAATAGTGAAAGGCCGTATACAGTGTGGTTCCAACTATATGACATTCTGGAAAAGTCTGAACTATGGAGATGGTAAAAAGATCAGTGCTTTTTCAGGAGTGAGGGGTGGAGTGCAGATGAATAGGCAGAGCACAAAGGATGTTTAGTGTAATTTAAACACTCTATGTAATATTATAATGAAGGCTATTGACTTGTCCTAAACCACAGGATGCACTACATCAAGAGTGAACGCTAAGTCAACTATGGACTTTGGGTGATCATGATGTGCCACTGTAGGTTCATCCTTGGTATTTAATGTACCATTCTTTTGAGTGATGTTGATAATGGGGAAGGCTATGCATGTTTTAGGACTAGAGGGTCTTATGGAAAAATCTCTGTAATTCCCTCTCAACTTTGTTGTAAACCTAAAACTACTCTAAAAAAAAACTCTTTAAAGAAAACCAAAAATAAATATTTGTACTTTGTTTTCAGAAAGCCATCAAAATTGAAATTTAAAAAAATATATCAAATAATATCAACAATATGAAATAAATTGAGATACATCTGAAAAAGATGTATAAGACTTAAAAAATGAAGACAGTAAACATTACATAGAGAAATTATTAGGAAATAGAACCCCTTTTCCATGCATTGGAGAAGTCAATATTGTTAAGACATCAGTTCTTTCTGAATCCATTCAATTGAATTGAAATTCAATTCAATACCAATTAAATTCCAACATGCATATTGGTAGAATTTAAAAAGTGATTTTCTGTTTTATATAGATTTTCTGTTTTATATAGGAATGTAAAGACATAGAATAGTCAAGCCAACAGATAAAAAGAAAGAAAAGTTGGAGGACCTACAATGCCTGATTTCCAGACTTACTATAAAGCCACAGTGATCAAGACAATGTAATGTTGGTATAAATATGGACAAACAGATTATTGGAACAGAAATAGACACACATAAGGGCAACTCAACTTCAACAAAGTGAAAAGGCAATTCAGTGAAGAAAGGATCATCTTTTCAACAAAGGTGCTGAACAATTGTGTATCTCTATGTGAAAAAATAAGCTTCAACCCATATTTCACACAGTATACAGAAATTAATGAAAAAATGGTGCATGAAGCTGAATATGAAGCCTAAACCTATGCATTTTCTGAAAACGTCTTTGTTCAAGCCAAGGTTCAACCAAGGTTGAACAAAGTATTTTCAGAAATGGTACATTAAAAAAATGATAAATTTTACTTTCTCTAGTGAATGAAAAGACAATCCACAGTCTGGGAAAATATTTTTTCAAATCATAGATCTGATAGAAATAATTTATCCAGGATATACAGAGAATAATTCAAACTCAAAAATAAGAAAACAAACAAGCAAAAAAAATGGAAAAAGATTTTGAGCAGATACTATAGCAAGAAGATATGTGGATGGCATATAGAAACATGTTCAACATTGTTAGTTATTAGAAAATGCAAATTAAGCCCGTGCTATATGCCTCTTCACACTTACTAAAAAATGAAAGTAAAAGAAAAAAATAGAAAGGAAAGGAGAGGAGAGGGAAGAGAAGAAGAGAGGTAAGGAGAGGGGAGACGGAGGGAAAGAAGCAAGACAAACCAACCACAGCACATTCCAAAGAGATGAGGGAGAGTACCGTCAGTCACTACCATGGAATTAAATGTCAAACTGCTTTGGGAGGGATCACAGAGAAGAAACTTCTGGAGGATCACTGTGAGCATGCTCCTTGTCTTGATTGTGGTGATGACTATACAGGTGTACCCTTAAGGCCAATGTGTCAAATGGTATATTTAAATAGTACAGTTTATTGAATATCAACTAAACCTGAATGAAGTTGTTAAAATTGTATAATAAAGAGAGTAAGTCAGAGGAATGAAGCCTCTTTTATAAACTCATCCTAAGATTTATTCTTCAGTTATTGGAGTTTAGCAAGATGGCTTGAGAGAATATAACCAAATATAAACCCTTACTCTCTTAATTACGAAAAGTTCCTGGCACAGTCTGTACAATCCCTACTCACTACAGCTGATATTTTAAAAATTAACATATTAATTTGCCTACATTATATTATTTTTAACTCAATGCTTTCTTCTAATAAGCTATCATATTTTCTTTATGGTTTTTTTTTCATGGATAAAATTGAAAACTGTCGTATCATATTTGACTATAATCTTTTCCCTTGCGAACATCAAATCTAATTATTTGTTATTTGCATTTAAAATAATTATTTTAATATGTACTCTTGCCTAAGCAGTTTGAAAATTAGTCCTCTGAAGACTTCTGTTTTACATAAGTTTCTCCCTTGTGTGTTGGATATATGTTATTCTATAGTATTATGAGTTAAAAGGGAAATACACAATTAACCTGTATGTGTTCCTATGAAACACAGGCACTGAGAGATATGTTTGACTCTTGTACTGCTGGGATGGGGGATAGAGACCTTCCATGAACACTTCCAGTTCCCATCCATTTCTTTAAAGTCCCAGGAATGGTTTAGGCTGGTCAGAGACGCAAATTTATTAATGCATGGAGTTACTGTGCCTTGATGGCATGAAAGCTTGTTCCTCGCTCCTTTTTGCTGTGTTCTGGTTTAGAAGACATTCTGTTGGCTACTGTCCTCAGAGAGGAACCCACACTGGGGTGAAGGTCCTGCCTTCTCTCTCTTTCCTCTATCTGCAAAGAGGTCGAGGTAGCTTCTAGTGCAAGTTTTCTTCTAATTCAAGGTGGAAACGTAAAAAGTCCCATTTTGATTTCCCAACTTACACATGTCCTCCAAAGCAGGGTTTACCAGAAAGAAAACAAAACAAAACAAAACTCATTTTTCAGTTCTTTATAAACTGGACATTTAAATTCACATTTAACTTCAGTTCTTTGTATTTCGGACTTTTATTTGTAGCAATCTCAAAAGGAAAGGAGATGGTCTTAAATCTTTAACAAGTTTTGATAAATCAAATATAATCATTACTATGGACAAATGCTGATCCACCTGAATTAAGGGGGAAAAACGTGTATTTTTTTCTGTGACTTCCACTGTGCTGTGTGTTGTACATGTGCTGGATTTTACTGTAACAAGTGTACTGTGCTGAGAAATATGTTTTCTAGAATTGCCTTCTCAGTATTGTTTCAGGTAACAATGAATCAAAGGAGGAACTTGTACAGGACTTTGGGAAGACTTTCATAGTCAGGCTGGGAGGGCTGACACAGATATGCCTGGGCAGGCACTCCTCTATCCATTCCACCTCTTATTCCCAACAGCCAGCCCTCCTAGACCAGCTCCCGGGCTATGGACCGGCAGAGAAGCTGTCTCTCACAGAGCCAACAACCCTCTCCAAGGCTCCCATCACCATCCTACCTCCACAGCTAGCTAGAAGTACATGGCTCCCAGATTTCCCTGCAAACATCAGCTGTGTCTGCCTGAACCAGTAGGTTCATGCTGGTTAGAATGACCCCTGACACTCTAACTCCTCTTCCTCATACTTGACCAGCTTCTTCCACAGGTTTTTAAAGTCTAAGCCCTCTTCAAAACTTTTTATCCCACACTCCAGGTGTCAGTTACTATATGCAGATGCTAAGACACTGTTCTGAAACAGCAATAATTATCTCCATGTTTACAGATTTGAGATTTTGGACAGATATTGCTGGGACAACTCACCTTTGCTCCACAAACCTATCTGGACCCTCAATCAGAATATCTCAAAAGTCTAGGGCCAGGAATACTTGGGAACTAGTCTGTTAGGTACCTGTCTCCTTTCATGGAACCTCAGGTTCCACCAGGTTGTATCTCTCACTGCTTGTTGAGTCTCCAAGAGTGACTTTTTCAAGTAAGAGGATATGGAAGTCACCAATCTCTTAAGGCCTGACCCAAAAACTAGAAGACTTACTAGTATAGCCCTGTTTCTAGGGGTCAAAGCAGTTCACAGCAGACCCACATTCGGGAGGAGCAACATAAATCCGAACTCTGAAGGACAGCAGTGTCTAAGAATTTGTGACCATTTTTAATCTGTCACATCTCATTACAGTGGTCTGCATCAACAGAGTTTACAGAAAGTTCCTTAAAGAGTCAAGAATCAAACCAACTTCCCATAGAATAGGGAGCCCACCTTGAGAAGTTTGTAAGCTGAGAGCCTGGCAGCATGCTTCACGTTTACAAATGTTCTAATTTCATAACGGTCATTGGAATCTGCACAGCAATATTTTTTAGAGATCAAAATACTTGGGGTCCAACACATTAACTTGTTCCTAGCCGTACAATTCACAGAAGAACTGGAATTTGAGTCCAGTCCTATCAGGCAGCAGAACTTTCTTCAATCAGTCCTTCAGCAGAGACTTTGCTTCATATTTGCAGCACATAATTTCCCAAATAACCAGCAGGCTTCATCCTTCCTTGAGCAGGAGGACATTTGTACCTATGGAAGGAGTCCTCTGAAAATAAATGCATGCCATTTTCTCTACCTGCAGAAGACTAGGCAGAGGTCATTTCCTCTCAGTCTCAGACACAGGTGTCCCTGTCTGTGGAGCATGCAGGTACCTCCATGCGGTGAAGGCCTGCTGCCTCCCACTCCCTTTCCATTCCCAGGAGACAGGTGACTTCCCACCTGGACAAACTTAGGGTCTGTGGAGGAGGTGGTACATCACATCAATGTGATGTTCAATGGATTTGATGCTTGCACCTCTGATTTGGTAGTAAAGAACTATATTAACCTTCTAGCCTTCCCTGGTTAAGAGGAAGAAGATGACAAAAGTAAGTTGATAGCATTATTGTACTATTAATTTTTATCAGATAAGATTTGCTTTGAGTGTGAGAGCAGAGGGATGGCTTTCCTGATCTTTTTTCAATGAATCACTGGCAAGGGTAGATGCATTACTGTGATTGACTGACTCTAATCTCTGGAATGGATATTGGGAAGATAGCTACAGGGGCTGCTCTACTTCTCCTTCATGGTACTAAGGCTAAAGTGAGGTGCCCACACATTACAAGGTCTTCGCTGAAAGTCTGCAATGTCATCAAGCAGTAGCTGTATGGAAACATATCCACAGTGTCAGTGGCACCAAGATCAAGACAATAAAATTTACTCTCCGGAAGGAATGGATGCATTGAATCAGATAGATCTCATTCCTATAGAATTTTACACTTTGGCTAAAATCCATTTCTGTCTCAAGATACAGAATATTTCAACCAATTATTTGTGTCGTGCATGGTAACTGTTAAATACTTTTTAAAAATTCTTTACTTCAATTCAATGTAGTTAATATATACTGTATTATTAGTTTCAGGGGTAGAATTTAGTGATTCATCAGTCTTCTATAATACCAAGTGCTCATTACATCAAGTGCCCTCCTTAATGTCCATCACCCATTTACTCTATCCCCCCAGGCACCTCCCCTCCAGCAACCCTAGTTTGTTTCCTAGAGTTCAGTGTCTCTTATAGTTTGCATCCCTCTCTTTTTACATCTTATTTTATTTTTCCTTTCCTTCCTATATGTTCATCTATTCTGTTTCTTAAATTCTACATATGAGTGAAATCGTATACTATTTGGCTTTATGCTTAGCATAACACCCTATAGTTCTATCTTCATCCTTGCAAATGGCAGATTACATTCTTTTTGATGGCTGGAATATATATATATATACCACATGTTCATTATCCACTCATCTGTCAGTGGACATCTGGGGTCTTTCCAGAGTTTGACTATTGTGGACACTGCTGCAATAAACATTGAGGTGCATGTGCCCCTTCGAATCACTATGTTTGTGTCTCTCTGGGGTAAATCCCTAGTAGTGCCATTGCTGGGTCATAGGGTGGCTCTATTTTTAACTTTTTGCAGACCTCCATACTATTTTCTGAGTGACTGTACCAGCTTGCATTCCCAACAACAGTGTAAGAGGGTTCCCTTTTCTCCGCATCCTCACTAACATCTGTTGTTTCCTAAATTTAGACATTCTGATGGGTGAGAGGTCATATTTCACTGTGACTTTGATTTGTATTTCCCTGATGCCCTATTATATGGAGCATTTTTTCATGTGTCTGCTGGCCATTTGTATTTCTTCTTTGGATAAATGTCTGTTGATGTCTTCTGCCCATTTCTTGACTGGATTTTTGTTGTTTGGGTATTGAATTTGATAAGATCTTTACAGATTTTGGATACTAGCCCTTTATCTGGTAAGATATTTGCAAATATCTTCTCCCATTCTGTAGGTTGCCTTTTTATTTTAATGACTATTTTCTTTGCTGTGCAGAAGCTTTTTATCTTGATGAAGTCCCAATAGTTCATTTTTGCCTTTGTTTCCCTTGCCTTTGGAGATGTGTCTAGTAGGAATTTGCTGTGGCTAAGGTCAAAGAGGTTGTTGCCTGTATCTTCCTTTAGAATTTTGATGGATTATTGTCTCACATTTAGGACTTTCATCCATTTTGAATTTCTTTTTGTGTATGGTATAAGAAAATGGCCCAGTTTCATCCTTCTGCGTATGGCTGTACAATTTTCCTAAACCAGTTGTTGAAGAGACTGTCTTTTTTCCATTGGGTATTCTTTTGTGCTTTGTCAAAGATTAGTTGACCATAGAGTTGAGGTTCTGTTTCTGGGATCTCTATTCTGTTCCATTGATCTATATGTCTGTTTTTGTGCCAGTACCATACTGTCTTGATGATTACAGTTTTGTAATATAGCTTGAAGTCTGGAATTGTGATGTAGCCATCTTCGGTTTTCTTTTTCAATGTTCCTCTGGCTATTCGGGGTCTTTTCCAGTACCATACAAATTTTAGGATTATTTGTTCCAACTCTGTGAAAAATGTTCATGGTATTTTGATAGGGATTGCATTGAATGTATAGATTGCTTTGGGTAGCATAGACATTTTAACAATATTTGTTCTTCCAATCCATGAGCATGAAAAGTTTTTCCATTTCTTTGTGTCTTCCTCAGTTTCTTTCATAAGTGTTCTACAGTTTTCAGAGTATAGATCCTTTACCTCATTGGTTAGGTTTATTCCTAGGTATCTTATGGTTTTTGGTGCAGTTGTAAATGGATCAAATCCTTTGTTTTTCTTTCTTCTTCATCATTGTTAGTGTATAGAAATGCAACTGACTTCTGTACATTGATTTTATATCCTGTGACTTTGCTGAGTTGCTGTATGACTTCTAGCAACTTTTGGGTGGAGTCTTTTGGGTTTTCTACATAGACTATCATGTCAACTGCGAAGAGAGAGAGTTTGACTTCTTCTTTGCCTACTTAGATGTTTTTTGTATAGTTTTCTTGTTTAATTGCTGAGGCTAAGACTTCTGGTACTGTGTTGAAAAACAGCAGTGATAGTGGACATCCCTGTTGTGTTCCTGATCTTAGGGGAAAAAGTCTCAGGTTTCCTCTGTTGAGGATGATATTCACATATCATATATATATATATATATATATATATATATATATATATATATATGACTTTCTGATATTGAGATATATTCACTCTATCCCTACATGGCAGAGAGTTTTTATCAAGAAAGGATGCTGTATTTTGTCCAATGCTTTTTCTGAATCTATTAAGAGGATCATAAGGTAAAAAAAAAAAGGATCATAAGGGTCTTTTCCTTTCTTTTATTAATTTGGTATATAACATTTGTGATTTGTGGATGTTGAACTACCCTTGCAGCCCAGGAATAAATCCCACTTGATTGTGGTGAATACTCCTTTTTTTTTTTTTTTTAAGATTTTATTTATTTATTTGACAAACAGAGATCACAAGTAGGCAGAGGAGGCAGGCAGAGAGAGGGGAGAGCAGGCTCCCCACTGAGCAGAGAGCCTGATGCTGGGCTCAATCCCAGAACCCTGGAATCATGACCTGAGCTGAAAGCAGAGGCTTTAACCCACTGAGCCACCCTTTTAATGTACTGTTTTAATGTACTCCTTTTAATGTACTCCTTTTAATGTACTGTTGGATCCTAATAACGAGTATCTTGGTGAGAATATTTGCATCCCTGTTCATCAGGGATATTACAGGGTCTGTAATTCTCCTTTTTAGTGAGGTTTTTGGATTGGGGATGAAGGTAATGCTTGCTTCCTAGAATGAGTTTAGAAGTTTTCATTCCATTTCTGTTTTTTTAAACAATTTCAGCAAAACAAGTATTAATTCTTCTTTAAATGTCTGGTAGAATTCTGCTGGGAGGTCATCCCACCCTGGATTCTTTTTTATTGGTAGATTTTTTATTACTTGTTCAGTTTCTTTGCTAGTTATGATTCTGTTCAGGTTTTCTATTTCTCCCTGTTTCAGTTTTGATAGTTCATATGTTTCTAGGAATGCATCCATTTCTTCCAGTTGCCTAATTTGTTGGCATATAATTGCTTATATTATTCTCATAAAATTGTTTGTAGTTTTTTGGCATTGGTTGTCATCTCTCCTCTTTCATTTATGGTTTTATTTATTTGGATTCTTTCTCTTTTCTTTTTGATAGGTCTGGTTAGGTATTTATCGATCTTATTAATTCTTTCAAAGAACCAGCTCCTAGTTTCCTTGATCTGTTCTCCTATTATTTTTTTAAATTTCTGTATCATTGATTTCTGATCTAATCTTTATTATTTCTCTGATCCTGCTGTATTTAGGCTTTATTTGCTGTTCTTTCTCCAGCTCCTTTAGGTGTAAGGTTAGGTTGTATATTTGAGATTTTTCTTCTTTCTTGAGGAAGGCTTGTATTGCTATATACTTCCCCCCTTGGACCACCTTTGCTGTAATCCCAAAGGTTTTGAACTGCCATGTTTTCATTTTCATTTGTTTCCATGTATTTTTTAAATTCTTTTTTAGTTTCCTGTTTGACCCATTTCATTCTTTAGTAGGATGCTCTTTAGGTATTTGTGGTCCTTCCAAGTTATTTCTTGTGGTTGACTTCAAGTTTTAAAGCATTGTGGCCTGAAAAGATGCATGGTATAATCTCAATCTTTTTGTAGTGCTTGAGACCTGATTTGTGACCCAGTATGTGATCTGTTCTGAAGAAAGTTCCATGTGCATTAAAAAAATATGGAATGCTTCATGAATTTGCATGTCATTCTTTCATAGGGGCCATGCTAATCTTTTCCATACTGTTCCAGTTTTAGTAAATGTGCTGCCAAAGTGAGCACTCTTTTATCCTTTATAACTGTTAAATTTTCTGACATATTGTATATAAAATATTAAGAGACCATCTTGTCTATTTTTTGTTTTAAACCCTGTTTTTGTTTTTTGTTCATCTTTGTTTTGTCAAATAATAGTTTAATTCAAAGCAAACAGCCAGAGAAGAGTAAGTTGCAGTTTTTTCCTTCCCTTGAATTAAATTATAAGTGGGGTGAATTTTCAAGTGTTTGCCCTGGTGTTTGACCTTCAGTAACTATAAAGCAGATACTGAAACATTAAATCATGTGTAAAAACAGTTTATACAAATTACAAAGAAATTTCTACCAAATGATACATTTGGAAGTGGAGACTTTCCTGTTGGTGTTGGAGTTTAAGTCCTGTCAGGAAGATGTCACCTGACCTTGGCCTTTCTTTTCCATATCCTGGAATCAATTCTGTTATGACATCATTAGTTGTGCAGCAAAAACTGCTAAGCTTTGGGGTGAGCTCTGTATACTACACGCCAAAGGAATTTCATATGTTTTGTAATTGGAGTTTAGTGAAGAAAGATTTTATTTCATTATTTTCTTAATTTTATCATCATAAAACAAATAAATGCTTCCATATGACTAAAGAGTCAACACTAAGTAGGAAATTTTAAGACACTTTGAAAGGCAGGTTTGTTTTAGTATATTATTAATGAAGCCAAAGAACTTCCTAAATCCCTATACTTTTACCAATTTTCCTTCACCTGGAGAAAGTGAGGTTAATAAGCTCTTATAACTTGTTCCCCAACATTGGCTGTTTCCCTCATTTGCCATAAGGGAATTTAGAGAGTGAGCATTTGCTAACACACACCATTAGTCTTGGTCAAAACAAAACAACAACAAAACCAAAAAACAAAAAACAGGATTAACTGGGTGCTTAGGACAAACAATATACAAGTAAAAGTTTTGCTAATTTTTATATTTGCAGGGTATTAGAAAAATGGCAACATATAGATGATCCTATAGATTAAAAGGTAGGTTGACTGTTTAACAACTTGAGTCATAAATATTCAGTATCATTAACTTCTCTTATTACCAATGAGAAGTGCTTTATAAAATATAATCTGAACAACAATGTGTTTTAGGTCTAAGTGACTGGTTTTATATTTTCATTAATTAATATTGAATCCTTGCTTTAAGGGATATTCAGATTTCTGATTTTGTTATATTTCCTTGATCAAAGAAGGAAGTTTATATCTTTTGTTTCCTATTTTCTACTGAGAAAAGAAAGACATTTTTAAAGTTTCCATAAACCCTTATAAGCTGCATGGGAAAAATCTCCATCACCCTCAATCTCAATATAGTTGAATAACTATAAATTGGAGGTGACAGTATATTTCTCTAGAGTTTATTGGTGAATAAAATGAAATATGCCCAAAGATAAAGTGCTTAGAACAGTTTCTGGAGCAAAGTAGTAACAATTATTAAATTATTAAAATAATAACGACCATTCTTTTTGTTACATTATGTATTATCCTCTTATTTGAATATACATTATGTATTATCATCTTATCCTCTTATTTCAGGAGAATTATGACTGGCTTTAGTACCAGATGCAGAAATTCTTCTCCTTTGCAATCTGTGTCTTTTTATCATAAAGCCTGTGAACTGTGTAATGATGACATTTGCATGAGAACCAGAACTCTTAAAGCCAAGTTGATGCCCCAACCCCCACCCCTCAAACATATTAATACAGCACAAGCTAGACTGTTTTGCAGTAGCAAAGACATCAACATTTCAGGGGTTTCACAAGACAGTAGTTTCACTCTTGCTCCCACAAATTCCACCGTAGACTCTACAGAAGCTGTAAGCCTTAAGCTGTGAGCCAACAGCCAAGCTGCACTGATGTCATTGTTGTCTTTCACAATGGCGCTAACTCACTGTAACACCACCAATTATTACCATCTCTTCCCAACATCCAGTTCAGTAGTTTAATGTTGGTAGCTTGAAATCGTATTCATTTACACCTCAGAAATCAGCAAAAGCTACTAGAGTTGTGTTTTTTTGTTTCAGAAAGCTGGTTGCTGAACATTTATAATACCCTTTACATTAATAACCACTTTCATGAGCTTCCTTACAAAGTAAGATCATGGAAATTCCCAAACTGGCTTTTGAGTGCTTCCAGCTAGAATATAAATGATTCAAAATAAGTAGAGAAAGTTATGGAGGTACTGTTTTAGATGGGGTGAATAGGGAAGGCCTTTCTGCAAGGAATCGAATTTAAGTAAAAAGGCAGTCCATGTGGCCAAAGGGGAAACAGCAAATACAAAGACTCTGAAGTATGTTTGAGAAACAGTAGGGAGGTGGCACGGTTGGAGAATTATTTGAAGAGTGGTCAGAGATGAAGTCAGAGAAGTAGCCAAGAGTCAGTTCCTGTAGGGTTTTGTGTGCCTATGTAAGAAATCTGGACCTTATTCTAAGTGAAATGAATATCTACTGAACAGTGTTGAGAAGGGCAATGACATTATGTGACTGCAGATTTTAACTGCCACTTATAGCTGTCGTTTTAAAGAATGATGTCTCTGTTTCTGGATGAAGCAATGGCAGGATGCTAAGTATGATTTCCTGAGCAGCAAACACTGTAGGAAGAAAAGGGTTTGGAGGGCACAAGTGCAGGAAATTCACAAGCTCACTTCTTTGTACCTGTCGGACGGGATCTGAGTGTTGTACAGAAATAGGAAACTATAAGATATGTTGATATATATGGGATCTTAGTGTTGTACAGAAATAGGAAACTATAAGATATGTTGATATATTTTATTCATATATGTTGACCTACTTTAGTTTGAGCAATACACTGTGATGAGAAAAGAAAATAGGAAGATATTGAACATTTGTGTGAGGAACAAGATTTGTATGCAGTATATTTAAGACAATTTCCTACAGTGACCTTCACAGAAAAGGAAAAAGATTGAAACCAATAAGCTTGGAAACTCAGTGGCTCTGGAGCCATTCAATCAGGATAATACACTATTTCAGATATGTCCTTGAATAAGTGTGCAGAATGATTCACTTTGCGAAAGAATACATCCACACCTGAGATTTGGGCTCTGTCTAGTATGCTTTCTCAGATTCGCCTCAAAGAACATTTTCTCTAATTTAAAATTTTTTTCTTCCAGGTGCCATCACTTAATCATTCCATTTGTCTGAATTTTATTTATGAAATTTTTAAAAAACTTTGTCTATGGACCATTTTTTTAAAATTCAGTGCATTAGTGGGCAAAATATGGACAGTTCCTGTTCATCCCAAAACAATATTCTATTGGTGCTTCTCTTCTACCAGATCATTAGACATTTTTGATGCTTTCATAATCACACAACTTACTGGAATGTTATAAATTTCTATTTTCCCATACACTTCTGGGGATATTCTCAAGGTTTGTTTTCATTTGTTATATTTGAGTACGATGGATGGGTCCAAGGTTATTATCTGTAGTTATGCATAACTGAAGACAATTTTGAATGATTTAGTTTTCAGAGTTCCTAAACACTGAAGTTATCATTCTCTTTGTGGTGAAGGAGGGTAACACAGTCCTTCACTTGCCTGTAGCTTGACCTCTGTGCACGGATAGAGCTCAGAACCCAATATGGCCATCTTCCTGAAGGGCCACAGCCCTCACTCATGTTCTCAGTGGTGGGGAAGCTTGTGCGCCAGAGGATACTGGATGTTGTTGGAGGCTTGTGTTCATTTTCCATTTTTCTCTTCATTCTTGTCTTTTGATTCAAATACTCTTTTCTATCTATGAGTCTTTGTTTTGCAGTACAAATTTAAAAGAATAACGGATATTAGAGTTGTTTTATTAGTAAATGTTAACATAATCAAAGAAGTAATAAGCTGACATTAGTTCATTAATTCTAAGCACCTTTAATGCTATATTAAATTTAATGCTATATTATATATTGTGAAATCAACCCTATGAAATGAGTACTATGAATATTAGTATATTGTAAATACTATAATGCAGGCATAAATTAAATTTTTATAGATCACACAGGTAATATATTGAGGAGTCCTCGTTTGAGCTCAGGAAATTTGATGCTAAAACTCATTTCTTAGCCATCAGCATTCAGTGTTTGCTTTAGTCTCTGCTGTGCTGGGATGGATATCAGACACAGGTATAAAACCAACTATGTGTCATATATTATGAGAAATCTGACAACATATAAAAACTAAGAAATCATGTTTTCCCAAGCTGCTTCTTCCATCAACTGCCACACCAGCATTTAGGCAAAAGAGTGTATCTTCTCACTCCAAAATCAATACAATGGCTGATTCTTCCATTAAAATAACTCTTCTTCTATTTCAGTAACATCTAGAAACCACACTCATTCCTCTACCTCTGCTGCTAGTAGGCTTCCCCAAAATTCATGCTGTCCTTTCACACTCTCTCTATCTTGCTTTAGTTTGAGAAAAACAACAGCAAGGGATGACTGGGTGGCTCGGTTAGTAAAGTGTCTAACTTCAGCTCAGATCATGATCTCAGGGTCCTAGGATCGAGTCCTGTCTCAGGCTCCCTGCTCAGCCTGGAGTCTGCTTCTCCTTCTCCCTCTCCTTCTACTCATGCTCTCTCTCTGTCAAATATGTAAATAAAATCTTTAAAATAATAACAATAATAAACAGCAAGCCAGAAAAACTAAAAATGTCTTGGCACAACCAATTGTGCGTTGGGTCTCCCAGTTGGGTCTCGCTGTTGGGTTGAACATAAACAATTCACAGAACAGCAGCTGAATATAAAATGTGTTATTATAATATGTGATAAATGTGAATATAATATGTGTTATTAAATCATATATATTTTACATTCCTGTACTCAGGAATCCCTGAACAAGAAATGCAGCTGGAAGTGAGCCTTGAGAATGTGCAGGGAAAATAGAAGACAGGGTCTCCTTTCCATAGACATCAGGGATGGTGTTTTTGTCTCTCACCCAATAATGTTACTAGCCCTAAAGCTAGATAATTGTATGTATGGAGTTTTATTATCTCCCTCCTTTTCACTCAGATATCCACGTTGCTCTGGTCAGCTATAACCAAAGGGTGTTAAGTCACATAGGACAGGTGACTTCAGATAAGATATTTGTGAATGAGTTCCCTGCCTTACAAAGTATCTTTAAGTTTAAATAAATAAAAATAAATAAATAAATAAATAAATAAATAAAAAATCACTACTCTAAGGAAAAATTGATGTTTCTTGATACTTATCTTTATTCCATCTCATACAATGTATAAACCCTGTTAGTAGATTAAGGTACACTTGAAAATGATGTATTAGTAGAAGTCTTAAATTCAGGGTTATAAAGTGAAGTCTTAGTTACCCAAGAATACAAAAGTCAGTATTTTCACCACTGAAATTTGCTCAGAGAGGCACATGTATTTCGCATTACAGATGACCAACACAGCTGGGCCATATTTCACTTCCAGCATTATAAAATCACAAGTAAAATTTAGTAGAATACAGAAACATATACACTGAACTACCTGGGTACAAGAAATTAAAATATATATGATTTAATAACACATGGTTTTATATCACTATAGATATGTACCCATAAATTGCCAAAGTCAAAAAAGATTGAATACAAAACTAGTAAGTCCCATGATCTCTTCATGTAAAACAATCTGATTAATTCAGGTATATCATCAGGAGAAATAACTTCATGTAAGTGAGAAAAGCAGATGACATACAAAGGTGAGAACAATTTCACTGCTATAGTCTCTTCATTACTTGCAGTATTGTTGGGTTGTAGGACAAGTACTCAGGCCCAGCTGTTTAGACATGCATAGTCTATGTATGTAGTATGTATACACATTATGTATTATAGTCTCTAAACACACAAGACACATACAACAATGTTCCTAACAGCACTATTCATCATAGTCCTAATTGGAAACAAACCTAAAGTTTGCAATAGTGATAAGTTCAGGAAATGCTGCACTTGACAGCCATGAGAAAGAGCTACTGATACACTGTATTGTGGATGACTCTTAGATATATAATATTAAGCAGAAGAACGAAAATGGAAAAAGAACATGTCCTATAGATTTCCCTTCTTGTAAAGGTCTGAAATAGACCAGGCTGCCTGCTGGTGATGGAGGTCATCTTCAGGCCGGCGTGGGGGCCGTGCCAACAGGGCCAGAGGCCACAGCTGTGGGTGCTGGTAATGAATGTTCCAGTTCTTGATTTTTGTTATACTTCCCTGGCTATTTCACCTTGTGAAAATGAATCATACACTTTCCTATATGTGTGTTATGTTCCAAAACATTAAAGTGATTTAAATTTGTGTTTCTGTAATTGCTGATGATGTCTGTTCTGTGCTCCTTTGACAACCATGCATCTTCAGTAGTGAACTAGCTCTTCATTTCTTTTCTCCATGTTTAATTAGGATTGTTTACATCTAGATCATATAGTTCTGAGAGTGCTTATATATTCTGTATCCTGTAACTTTACCGACATATGGTTTAAAATATTGTATTTTATACTCAGGAGATTATCTCTTTCTCATTTTAATGGTATCTTTCAGAGAGCAAAAAAAATTTAATTATTCTAAAGTCCAATTTTCAATGTTTTTTCTTTTATAAATATGCATTTTCTGTCAAGTCTATAGATTTTCTCTCGTGCTTTTATTCTCTAAATGTTTTTTGTTTGTTTGTTTGTTTGTTTTTAAGATTTTATTTATTTGTCAGAGAGAAAGAGTGCACACAAACAGTGGGAGCAGCAGGCAGAAGGAGAAACGAGCTCCCTGCTGAGCAAGGAGCCTAATGTGGGACTTGATCCCAGGACCGTGAGATCATGACCTGAGCCAAAGGCAGAGGCTTAACCCACTGAGCCACCCAGGTGTCCCACAAAGTTTTATAGTTTTTATATTTTAGAGTTAAGTCTGTGGTCCATTTTGTACAAATTGTGAGAATTTTTTGCCTGTGAACATCTAATAGTTCCAGCACAGTTTGTTGAAAACTATCTTTCCTTCATTAAGGTGCTTTTGCACATCTATCAGAAATCAGTTGGGCATATTTATATGGGTCTGTTTCTGGGTTTCATTGCTCTTTGGGCTTATCCTGTGCTAAAACACATAGTCTTGATTAATACAGCATTATAGTAAGTCTTGAAATTCAATAGACTAATTTTCCCTTTTTATTCTTCTTTTCAACTACCATACAACCCAGCAGTTATATTCCTGGGCATTTGTCCCCAGGAAGTAAAGACTTATGATTACACAAAAGCCTGTCTGTGAATGTTTACAGCAGTTTTATTCATAGTAGTCAAAATGTGGAATCTGCCCTATCCACTAAACAAACTGCCATGGACAACATCTCAGCAATTCAACATGAACAAAATGAACTACTGATACACCAGAAAACTAGATGAACTTTCTGAGAATTATACTGAATGAAAAAGCCAGTCATTAAAGATCATTTGGTACATTACTCCCTTTATAAAATAATCAAGTTATGCAAGTGGAGAAGAGGTTAGTGCTTGTCAGGGTTTAAGGATCTTTAAGGGGGCAGACAAGGGGCGTGGCTTTGAGAGGACAGCATGAGGGACCCTCACAGCAATGAAAATACTATTTATCTTGACTGTGGCAACATCAGTATCCTGCTGGTGATAGTTACTGCAGTCCTGCAAGGTATTAGTGCTACGGGAGAAATGGGATAGAGTACACAAGATGTTTCTTTTATTTTTCTAAAAGTGGCAAGTGAATCTACAAGTGCCTTGAAATAAAAAGTTTAATTAAACAAAATGTGCCCATGCAAAGCAAGCAAGGGAAGGGAGGGACCTGAAATGTAGAATGTGGACAGAGAACGCACAGTTACAAGATACAAGATACAAAAGGAAAGGAGTTTCAAGAAGTGAGGAATGACTGGGAGGACCAGAGTGCAAGATTTGGGAAGAAAGGAGCCATTTCTGTGGTATTTATGGTTTGATTACCAGCTGTAGCCCAATAATCAACACCAAGTGTCCGCTATAGAAAATGGCTTAAAAAGACTATAAGTGGAAGAATGTCAAATACCTCATAGAGATAATTTGTATTTGGACTAAGGAGTGAAATATTTTGCAAATATTTTAACAGAACTGAGAAGGACATTAGTGCCGTCATGCATTTAAGAAAGGAACAATAAATGAGGAATAAGAAATTGAGATCCAAACTGAATTCAAAAAAGCCTGGCCATGAAGAGTAGGAGGGAAATAAATTTGCTGAAAGAAAACACAGTGTGCAGGAGGGGAGGAGTCAAGATGGTGGAGAAGTAGCAGGCTGAGATGACATCAGGTAGCAGGAGATCAGCTAGATAGCTTATCAAACCATTCCAAACACCTACAAATCCAACAGGAGATTGAAGAGAAGAAGAGCAGCAATTCTAGAAACAGAAAATCGATCACTTTCTGAAAGGTAGGACCTGTGGAGAAGTGAATCCAAAGCGATGGGAAAATAGACTGCGCGGGGAGGGGCCGGCTCCTGGCAAGTGGCAAGCAATGGAGCAAAAAATCAGAACTTTTAAAAGTCTGCTCCACTGAGGGACATCACGCCAGAGGCTAAACCGGGGTGAAGCGCACCTGGGGACAGCGGGTCCCCTCAGGTCCTGCGGGGTCACAGAAGAATCGAGGGTGTCTGATTGCCACAGAGCTCAGAGGTATTATAGTGGGAAAGCTGGCTACAGAGACAGAGCTGAGGAGTGAGCTCTCAACTCGGGGTTACCTTGAACCGCAATCCATGGCACAGGCCACTACTCTGTGAGTGGGGATCCCACAAGATCCAGGGACACCCCTCTGGAATAGCTCAGGGATTTGTGGGGTTCGGAGACTCCAGGCAGAGCTGTGTGCCAGAGACAGACAAGCATGGTGACGGGCTGGGTGAACTCAGAGCACAGTCAGAGGCCAGGGAGATGGGAGTGATTGAGCGCTATTCCCTGAGGGTGCACTGAGGAGTGGAGCCCCGAGCTCTCCGCTCCTCCTGCCAGAGATTGGGAGGACACCATTTTCATTCTCGTCCTCTGGAACTCTATGGGAAGCATTCAGGGAAAAAATTTCCCGAAAGCAAACCCAAGCAGATAACTTAGCCTGGCCCCTGGTAAGGGCAGTGCAATTCCACCTCAGACAAAGACACTTAAGAATCACTACAACAGGCCCCTCCCCCAGAAGATCAACAAGAAATCCAGCCAAGACCAAGTTCACTTACCAAGGAGAGCAGTGGAATTCCAGAGGAGGAGAAAGCAAAGCAAGGAATTCATGGCTTTCTCCCCATGATTCTTTAGTCTTGCAAAGTTCATCAATTTTTAATTTTATTTTTTTCTTCTTCTAAATTTTTTAACTTTTACCCTTTCCTCTTTTAATGTTTTCTAAATAGTTTATCTTAACAATACCTTTCATAAAAAAATATTTTTGGAACCTTCATTATTATAGTCATATTTTATCCTTCATTGTATCTAACTTTATTTTTTGTATACACATGGGTTTTTTCTCCTAAAAAATGTGGGGTACAACTTCCTCTAATAAATCAGAATACACCCTAAATCTAGCACTGGGCTTGTCCTAGTCTCCAACCCAAACAAATTCTCTCCACTTTCTTTTTCTTTATTCTCCCAACCAACTTATCAACTCCTTTTTTAGAAATTAAAAATTTTTTTTCATCTTTATACTCATATTCCATCCCTTCATTGTGTTTACCCATATATATGTTTTTCATTCTTTAAAATTTTGGGAGTTAGTTTCTTCTAAGAGACCAAAATGCTCCCAAAATTAAGTGGGTGACCTTGTTCTAATCACCAGTCCAATATATACATATACATATATATATATATATATATATATATATATATATATATATATATATGTGTGTGTGTGTGTGTGTGTGTGTGTGTGTATACACATATACACACATATATGTATTTTTTTTATTATTTCTTTATTTGTTTTCTTTTTTTTAATTTTTTTTCTGAACTTCTTTTATTTTTAAAGATTTTATTTATTTACGAGAGAGAGAGGGAACACAAGCACAGGGTATCTGGGGAGGGAGAAACAGGCTCCCCACTGAGCAGGGAGCCCGATGCGGGGCTCGATCCCAGGAGCTGGGATTGTGACCTGAGCCAAAGGCTGAACACTCAACTGCTGAGCCACCCAGGCGCCCCTGAACTTCTTTTTACTCCCTTTCTCCCCACACAATTTGAGGTCTCATCTGATTTGGTGAAAGCATATTTTCCTGGGGTCTTTGCCACCTTTTTAGTATTTTATTCACTCCTTCATATATTCTTATCTTGATAAAATGACAAGGCAGAAAAACTCACCACAAAAAAAAAAAAAAAAAAAGAACAAGAGGAAGTACCAAAGTCTAGGGACCTAATCAATACGGACATTGGTAATATGTCAGATCTAGAGTTCAGAATGATGATTCTCAAGGTTCTAGCTGGGCTCAAAAAAGGCATGGAAGATATTAGAGAAATCCTGTCCGGAGAAATAAAAGCCCTTTCTGGAGAAATAAGAGAACAAAAATCTAACCAAGTTGAAATCAAAAAAGGTATTAGTGAGGTACAATAAAAAATGGAGGCTCTTACTGCTAGGATTAATGAGGCAGAAGAAAGAATTAGTGAGATAGAAGACCAAATGACAGAAAATAAAGAAGCTGAGCAAAAGAGAGACAAACAACTACTAGACCACGAGAGGAGAATCGAGAGATAAGTGATACCATAAGACGAAACAACATTAGAATAATTGGGATTCCAGAAGAAGAAGAAAGAGAGAGGGGAGCAGAAGGTGTATTAGAGAGAATTATAGTTGAGAATTTCCCTAATATGGCAAAGGGAACAAGCATCAAAATCCAGGACGTGTAGAGAACCTCCATCAAAATCAATAAGAATAGGTCCATACCCCATCATCTAATAATAAAATTTATAAGTCTTATTGACAAAGAGAAAATCCTGAAAGCAGCCCAGGACAAGAAGTCTATAACATACAGTGGTAAAAATATTAGATTGGCAGCAGACTTATCCAGAGAGACCTGGCAGGACAGAAAGAACTGCCATGATATATTCAGAGTACTAAATGAGAAAAACATGCAGCTAAGAATACCAGATATCCAGCTAGGCTGTCATTGAAAATAGAAGGAGAGATAAAAAACTTTCAGGACAAACAAAAGCTGAAAGAATTTCCAAACACCAAACAGAAAATATTGAAAGGGGTCCTCTAAGCAAAGAGAGACACTAAAAGAAGTAGATCAGAAAGGAACAGAGACAATATACAGTAACAGTCACCTTACAGGCAATACAATGGCACTAAATTCATATCTCTCAATAGTTATCCTGAATGTAAATGGGTTAAATGCCCCAATCAAAGACACAGGGTATCAGAGTGGATAAAAAAACAAAACCCATCAATATGCTGCTTATAAGAAACTCATTTTGGACCTGAAGATACCTCCAGATTTAAGTGAGGGGGTGAACAACAATTTACCATGCTAATGGACATCAGAAGAAAGCTGGGGTGTCAATCCTTATATCAGATCAATTAGATTTTAAGCCAAAGACTCTAAGAGATGAGGAAGGACACTATATCATACTCAAAGGGTCTGTCCAACAAGAAGATCTAACAATTTTAAATATCTATGCCCCTAACGTGGGAGCAGCCAACTATATAAACCAAATAATAACAAAATCAAAGAAACACATTGACAATAATACAATGATAGTAAGGGACTTTAACACTCCCCTCACTGAAATGGACAGATCATCCAAGCAAAAGATCAACAAGGAAATAAAGGCCTTAAATGACACACTGGACAGATGGACATCACAGATATATTCAGAACATTCCATCCCAAAGCAACAAAATACACATTCTTCTCTAGTGCACATGGAACATTCTCCAGAATAGATCACATCCTGGGTCATAAATCAGGTCTCAACTGGTACCAAAATGTTGGGATCATTACCTGCATATTTTTAGACCACAATGCTCTGAAGCTAGAACCCAATCTCAAGAGTATATTTGGAAAGAACCCAAATACATGGAGACTAAAGAGCATCCTTCTAAAGAATGAATGGGTCAGCCAGGAAATTAAAGAAGAATTGAAAAAATTCATGGGAACAATAGATAATGAAAACACAATGGTTCAAAATCTGTGGGACACAGCAAAGGCAGTCCTGAGAGGAAAATATATAGCAATACAAACCTTTCTAAAGAAACAAGAAAAGTCTCAAATACACAACCTAACCCTACACGTAAAGAAGCTGGAGAAAGAACAGCAAAAAAAGCCTAAACCCAGCAGGAGAAGAGAAATCATAAAGATCAGAGCAGAAAATCAATGAAATAGAAACCAAAAATAATAAAATAGGAGATTGTTCCTTGAAAGAATTAATAAGATTGATAAACCCCTGGGTAAACTTATCAAAAAGAAAAGATAAAGGACCCAAATAAATAAAATTGTGAATGTAAAAGGAGAGATCACAACCAACACCAAAAAAATACAAACAATTTTAAGAACATATTATGAGCAACTCCATGCCAACAAATTTGACAATTTGGAAGAAATGGATTCATTCCTAGAGACATATAAACTACCACAACTGAACCAGGAAGAAATAGAAAACCTGAACAGACCCATAACCAGTACAGAGATTGAAACAGTCATCAAAAAGCTCCAAATAAACATAAGCCCAGGGCCAGACCGCTTCCCAGGGGGAATTCTACCAAACATTTAAAAAGAATTAATTCCTATTCTCCTGAAACTGTTCCAAAAAATAGAAATGGAAGGAAAACTTCCAAACTCATTTTATGAGGACAGTACCACCTTGATCCCCAATCCAGAAAAGGATCCCATCAAAAAAGAGATATACAGATCAATATCCTTGCAGAACACAGATGCGAAAATTCTCAACAAAATACTAGCCGATAGGATCCAGCAGTACACTAAAAGGATTATTCACCACGACCAAGTGGGATTTATTCCAGGGCTGCCAGGTTGGTTCAACATCCACAAATCAATCAATGTGATACAACACATTAATAAAAGAAAGAACAAGAACCATATGATACTCTCAATAGATGCTGAAAAAGTATTTGACAAAGTACAGCATTCCTTCCTGATCAAAATTCTTCACAGTGTAGGGATAGAGGACACATACCTCAATATCATCAAAGCCATCCATGAAAAACCCACCACAAATATCATTCTCAATGGAGAAAAACTGAAAGCTTTTCCGCTAAGGTCAGGAACATGGCAGGGGATGTCCATTATCACCACTGCTATTCAATATAGTACTAGAAGTCCTAGCTTCAGCAATCAGACAAAAAGAAATTAAACGCATTGAAATCGGCAAAGAAGAAGTCAAACTATCACTCTTTGTAGATGATATGATACTACATGTGGAAAACCCGTATCTGCTAGAACTTGTACAGGAATTGAGTAAAGTGTCAGGATATAAAACAAAGCACAGAAATCAGTTGTATTTCTTTACAACAACAACAAGACAGAAGAAAGAGAAATTAAGGAATCAATCCCATTTACAATTGCACCCAAAACCATAAGAAACCTAGGAATAAACCTAAGCAAAGACGCAAAGAATCTATACTCAGAAAACTATAAAGTACTCAAGAAAGAAATTCAGGAAGAGACAAAGAAATGGAAAAATCTTTCATGCTCATGGATTGGAAGAACAAATATTGTGAAAATGTCTATGGTACCTAAAGCAATCTACACATTTAATGCAATCCCTATCAAAATCCCATCCATTTTTTTCGAAGAAATGGAACAAATAATCCTAAAATTTATATGGAACCAGAAAAGACCTCGAATAGCCATAGGAATACTGAAAAAGAAAGCAAAAGTTGGTGGCATCACAATTTCAGACTTCAAGCTCTATTACAAAGCTGTCATCATCAAGACAGTATGGTACTGGCACAAAAACAGACACGTAGATCAATGAAACAGAATAGAGAGCCCAGAAATAGAGCCTCAACTCTATGGTCAACTAATCTTCAACAAAGCAGGAAAGAATGTGCAGTAGGAAAAAGATGGCCTCTTCAACAAATGGTGTTGGGAAAATTGGACAGCCACGTGCAGAAAAATGAAATTGTACCATTTCCTTATACAACACACGAAAATAGACTCAAAATGGATGAAGGACCTCAATGTGAGAGAGGAATCCATCAAAATCCTTGAGAAAATCACAGGCAGCAACCTCTTCAACCTCAGCCGCAACAACTTCTACCTAGGGACATCGCCAAAGGCAAGGGAAGCAAGGGCAAAAATGAACTATTGGAAGAGAAGAGAGAAGAACCACATGGTCCTCTCAATTGATGCAGAAAAACATTTGACAAAATCCAGCATCCGTTCCTGATTAAAACGCTTCAAAGTTTTAGGGAACATTCCTGAACTTCATAAAATCTATCTATGAAAGACCCACAGCAAACATCATCCTCAATAGGAAGAAGCTCACAGCCTTCCCATTGAGATCAGGAACACGACAAGAATGCCCACTCTCACCACTCTTGTTCAACATAGTATTAGAAGTCCTAGCAACAGCAATCAGACAACAAAGAGAAATAAAAGGTATCCAAATTGGCAAGGAAGAAGTCAACTCTCTCTCTTCACAGATGACATGATTCTTTATATGGAAAACCCAAAAGACTCCACCCCCAAACTACTAGAACTCATACAGCAATTCAGTAATGTGGCAGGATACAAAGTCAATGTACAGAAATCAGTGGCTTTCTTATACACTAAGAATGAAAATACAGAAAGGGAAATTAGAGAATCGATTCCATTTACTATAGCACCAAGAACCATAAGATACCTGGGAATAA
>PISX010010832.1:5750-68481 GCA_004024625.1 Mellivora capensis | reverse complement strand
TCTTGATGAAGTCCCAAAAGTTCATTTTTGCTTTTGTTTCCTTTGCCTTTGGTGACATATCTTGAAAGAAATTGCTGTGACTGATATCAAAGAGGTTACTGCCTATGTTCTCTTCTAGGATTCTGATGGATTCCTGTCTCACATTGAGGTCCTTTATCCATTTCGAGTTTATCTTTGTATACGGTGTAAGAGAATGGTCCAGTTTCATTCTTCTACATATAGCTGCCCAATTTTCCCAGCACCATTTATTGAAGAGACTGTCTTTTTTCCACTGTATATTTTTTTCCTGCTTTGTCGAAAATTATTTGACCATAGAGTAGAGGGTCCATATCTGGGCTCTCTACTCTGTTCCATTGGTCTATGTGAGCACTCTTAATTAATGAGAAATTCAAAGCCAATTTCATACACCACCTAGGTTTAATTTTCCATTCACCCTGATGCTATTAATTTCGAGGCAGTAAAATCACTTCTGAGATGTTTGGCCAACAGATGTTTTTAGTCAAATTTATCTTTTAAAATGGCCGTTGGCACATAACCATTAGTTCCACCCTCCCCCAACATACACAGACTTTAAGTATCTGTAATCACCCTATGTGAAATGATTTATTCTATTGTTTACAAGAATAGCCAGTTCAAAGTGAGACACGCCAGCTTGAAGTGTCAAACAGGCAAAGATAATGTGGAGAAAAGAACTCAGTAAAAACAAATGTGAGGGGCGCCTGGGTGGCTCAGTGGGTTAGGGCCTCTGCCTTCGGCTCAGGTCATGAACCCAGGGTCCTGGGATCAAGCCCCGAATCAGGCTCTCTGCTCAGCAGGGGGCCTGCTTCCTCCTCTCTCTCTGCCTGCTTCTCTGCCTACTTGTGATCTCTGTCAAATAAATAAACAAAATCTTTTAATAAAAGAAAAAAGCAAGGATTTTTGTTTTGTATTTCCCCCTTCAGTACCTAGGACAGTAGCTGGCACATACTAGGTACTCTGCAAAAATTTATTGACTGTGTAACTGCCTTCTTCTTTATCACTCATACTTGCCATGTAGTCCCAAGTATTGCCTTTCAAACTCCATTAGCCTTCTCTACCAGACACAGCCAGGGAGGCATCAACCCAGCAGGGAGGCATCAACCCAGCAGGGTGGTGCCACAGAGCACCACTTACAGACCGTTTCTAGTATCACCACAACATGAAATATCTGCTAGTCCCAAACAGACATTGCACTCAGTAAACTAAGCTGGCTTTCATAAAAGTGTCCCCCACTTCAGTTCAGAAGCTACCTAGAAGTCACTTTTTTATGCCCACGTGAACAACAGATTTGTTGTATAACAGCATGGATTCCATCAGGCAATGGAACCCACAGAATGAGTTAAACAGAGGAAGATGAATATAAAAAAATAAACTATGATAAAAGAGTGACTATAAAATATAAGGAAACTCTATTTCGTACTCTAGGGCTGAGGGAGAATACCCAAAGAACAAACTTGGAGGGGAGGACAGGTCCCCTTCCCAAGGCTGAGGTTCAGACTTCACAGAAAAAGGTTTATTTCAGCCCAAAGGAGAACAGAAGTTTGCTGGTTTGTCCAGCCAGGAACTGGTCTGCAGCCTCATGGTCAAGCAGAAGGTTTCCCTCCAGAATGGAGGCAATGAACAGGTGATTAGCACCAGCAGTGTGGACACACAAAAGTGATGAGAGCCCTCTAGGTTTCAAAGGGAATCTGCGAGCCAACAGAGTCAGGTGGCTTTTGGACACTGGTGCAGGCAAAAAGCCTTTGCTACACCAGTTCCTATTTCAAGAGGGCTATAGAAATGTTATCACCAGACAAAGGCTGCAAGGTGGCTGAGGATACTGAGGCCATGGCTGGGGCAGAGACCCACCATGTGTTTGCACTTTGACACCACCGAGACTGTCCACCCCTATTTCTATTTCCATTTGCCACAGCAGGAAACAGCAGGAGGGCCCATTCCCCACAACGTTCCTCCAAAGCCCTTTACTGAGAAAAGTTAGTAATATGCTTACTGTGAAAGGACAGATGGCTGAAGGAATCGCCTCTATTATCATGGGGCATATATTAAAGAGTAAATCTGGAGCTAAAAGGCAATAAATTAATAATAACTGTCACTTTGAAAAATAACATCATGTACTTCTTTTTGTGCATGGGCCAAGTGATATGTACAAACATAAGTCCCACATGGGACATAAAGCAACCTCTGGAGAACTGTCTGCCTGAGGAGGCATTTCCCTGGAAGTTACCTCAAAGTGAACTCTCAGATTGGGGGTAGGTCTAAACTTATAACCAAATCAGGTTTGGAAACATTTCTTCTGAAATATATCCAGACAGGTCTCCATAATAGTTAATTGTCCTAAATAGCGGTAAGATTTTACCAACAGTATAATGATTACAATTATCATAGAGAATCAGTCCATTCCCATTCTCCTGATTCTGACATTTATGCCAACTGTGAAATTGTCTAAGAGACATTATTGGTTTTTTTCTTTTGTTACCTAAAATTACACAATATTTCAATAATTCAATTTTGTTCTTCGCCAATGAAAGTCTCACATATGTCATGCCAAACTACTTCTACATGCATTACAGTGTAAAAACCAACCCTCACTGTTTAGACCCTTAGGTCAAAGGATCCTTTGATTCTTAGACATAGAAAGTATACATACCTCCAACAACAAAAAGCATTATAATCCATTAAGTTAAGAATTGGCAGACTTTCCAGTGAGTTTCTATACATCTGAAAAATATAATAAGGGAAATGATACCAACATTTTTATTTCTAGAAATTCCCCTCATCTCCATATCTTAGAAACATGTTCCTCAGGAAGTCAGTTTAATCTTTCATGCATACCCTTTGGTTTTTCTGGAAAATAACAATTCCTGACAATACAAGACTGCCTCAAACCTTTAAGCACAGAGGAAGAAAATGAAAGGAATCAATGTTTACTCTTTAAGACAAACCAACTCTAGAGTTTGCAATCTATCCATCTTTCCCTAAAATAAGTAAATAAGAGAAAAACTCTTCAGATTACTTTGTGACTCTGGAACTTTGGGAGGACCTAGAAGATCAGAGTCCTATTAAATATTCTTCTATGACATGACCTGAAGGAAAAACTCCAATAAAACTTTTGGAAATATTAGAGAGTAGAGTGAAATGTTTCTCCTCTGAGAGTGAATATCATCTTTAAAGACAAAACATTGGGCCCCCATCTTGAATTTTCTGGACTAATTCTGATTATACCAGGCTTCCTAAGTATCCCCTGAGTGCATTTCTAAATGTATTTATTTTAGAACAATTTTCAGTTAGATTACCCAGGTACCATTGTGGGGGAAGATTTTAATTCCTCTTGAAAAATTGTTTGATAAGTTGTTTTTTTTTAAAGATTTATTTATTTTTGAAAGAGAGAGAAGGTGAGGGAGAAGCAGAAAGAGAGGGAGAGAGAGAGGATCTTCAAGCAGACTCCCTGTGGAGTGAGAAGCCTGACACACAGGCCTTCATCCTAGGACCCTGAGATCGTGACCTAAGCTAAAACCCAGAGTCAGCCACTTAACCAACTAACCCACACAGGTGTTCCTGATAAATTTGCTTTTTACTGCCCAGGGAAGGTCTGGAAAAACTTGGTGAAAGTTAACAAATTATGCTTTCAGTTTGTAAATTTTTATATTTTCAACTGTTAATTTATAAAACAGTTGTCAGAACCTCCATTTTCTTACAGCCCCAGGAACCCCTCCTTGTGCAAATAACTGCAACAACTAACAGTTAATGAAACACTAGAGGCAAAGAACACAGGTTTTGATCAGTTATGCCACATGTGCAGTTCAATCACTAGCTAGCTGGGAAATGGTATGCCACTTAGACCCTAACCTATGGGTGTGTTAATCTCTACTATTCAAACTCCAGGCTCTTTTTAATAAATCAGGGGCCCTTATTGATTTCTAATTATCTATTACATGATTTATAACCAGAACCAGTGAGTGTCCATTTCTCAAGAATCAGATAATGGTTATAACTGCATAGTTCTACTGGAGGACTGGGCTATATCCAAGTTTAAGAGTTCAAGAGCATTACTTTAATAAAATTTTCGTTGATTAACCATATGTAAAGTATCTATATGTAAGTGTAACAAGATGTTAAATATGACTTTTCCTATTTTCTCAGAGTTTCTGCAGAATAATCAGTGAATACCACTTATGGACGACACATTAAGATACCAAGATCTAGTTCTTTTATTTATTTATTTATTTGTTTGTTTGTTTGTTTGTTTGACAGACAGAGATCACAAGGAGGCAGAGAGGCAGGCAGAGAGAGAGAGAGAGGAGGAAGCAGGGTCCCTGCTTAACAGAGAGCCCGATGTGGGGCTCGATCCCAGGACTCTGAGATCATGACCCGAGCCGAAGGCAGAGGCTTTACCCCCTGAGCCACCCAGGTGCCCCCCAAGATCTAGTTCTGAAACCCTTGGCTATCCCTCACTTTTGAGTCTCACTGTGCTATAGCAGAGGGAAATGTGACCATTTGCCACATCTAAAGCTGAGGAAGATAGCTTTAGTGAACCACATAGAGAGCTGGAGTTTGGAGTATGCAGTCTTATGACTAATTGGCACCCAGAAAATTTGACAGTCAGGAGGATGGCTGCAGCTTCCCCTGAAAAGGAGAGAAGAGATGGCTAGGGTGGGAATAGGAGTGAGCTGCATTTCCACTAACAGCAAGGTGAATGTGCTTGTTTCCCACGAACCAGATATGGGTCTGACAAAAAGCACACCTAAAGGAAAGCATTTCCAAAATGATTGCAACAGTTGGTGGGATGGATCTCTAGAGAGAAATTTTAAGCAATGAGGTCATTATCTGGAACAAAGATCTACAAATACAGCAACTGGAAAAAACACTGCACAAGAGAAAGTCAGTATTTGGACACCTTCCCTAAGCGAGAGCATTTTAATAGCCAAGAGAAACTTTTTAATTCACCCAGTTCTATACAGTTCTGTATCTTTTGCTTCCTTTACCTGTCCCATTCCTTCTCCATTCTCCCCTACCCCAAAAGGCTAAAAGCAGCGAATGGGGGAGGAGGAAAGCACCAGAGGGGGTAATGAAAAAGATACACTGTACTCCTCATCCCACTGCACAGCTTAGAACCTAAGTCAAGTCTAACCTGGAGCAGAAACACTGGATTGCATGAGATTGTGAAATTTTGATATTAGACAAGACTAGACTTTTTGACTCCTGAAAAATGACATAGTTCTATTTATTAATACCTGAAAGTAACTGGGAAAGAGAGCCAAACAAAGACACAAGGCCAACTAGGGAACAAAATACCAACTTTGTTAACAGCTTGATGAAGCCCATTAAATACCTCAAAGCAATGGTCGAATGAAAACTGGATGGAAACTATACCTTGTACTGGAATCTCTAAATGAAGTTTCTTATTTCTTTCCCACCTCACCAATGAGTCTGTGGGTACATCACCCCCAAATATGAGGGTAGGTTTTTACTGATGCAATCTAAGGAAAATCCATCATAAAACATGAACATCAATCCAGCAACAGAGAGACAGCAGGAAAAAACATATTTTTCCCAGTGTCCAGCGCTGTGCAACATGCATTTTCTGGCCTATAACTGGGAAATAGCCCAGTACAAACTCCCATATGGATAAGAAGTACCTGCAGATCTTCCTGTAGGAGAGGTAGGGGTCCTGGGGTAAAGGGTGGGGAATGAAGGCAAATTCACAGGACTGGTAGAGCCTGGAGGTCCTCAGAAGCTGGGTCCTATCTCAGGCTCCACAGGAAGTTGAAGGACTGCCTGGTCAGGATCTTACCTCATCCTTTAATATGGTGACATTTCACCTCATTTTCTTAGTAGAAAAATATGGTACTGTGTCCGACCAATCTGAGCATATTTCTTCCTTGTGCAAGGGCAAATCTTTAGAAGGAAGGGAAAGGTGAAGGAAAGTTTTCTCCTCTGAGGGACAGAAACAGCTCCCATAACCTTATTTGATGGCTTTTTGCAAAACTGCTTATAAAAATAAACTTAGCTCCTTTGATGAAATGACACTTGTGAACTAAAGTGAATAATTTGTGTGAAGTCACCTGATTAATAGCTCTACTCTCTACTTCCCTTTTTGCTCTGAACACTTAATGTTTGCTAATGATGCAATTCCATTACCCAAGTTTCTGGCAATTTAAACCTCATTATGTCTTCTTCTGATCTACTCTAAGAAGTCTCAAATAATAAGACAGCTCTTCACAAATACCTATTTTATAGGCAAAGCTCATAGGAGAAAATAAATGTATTCCAACTTGTGGTAATACCAAGCTCAAAAGTATTATTAAATACCTGTGTGAAATTCACAATCTGAGTCTGGACCAAAATGACACCAACTGGAGCAAAAAGTTTCTAACGTTTCAGATTCTTCACATATGTCAATGATAATGACAATAGCACACCTTTTTAAAAAAAAAAAAAGATTTTATTTATTTATTTGAGAGAGAGAGAGAGAGAGAGAGAGTACAAGCAGGGGGAGTGGCAGGCAGAGGGAGAGGGAGCAGGGAGCCTGAAGTGGGGTTGATTCCAAGACTCTAGGATCATGACCTGAGCCTAAGGCAGATACTTAGCCAACTGAGTCACCCAGGGGCCCAGATAGCACAGCTTTACTGTTTATCATGAACCAGGCAGTCAGCTAAGCACTTTATGTACTCCATACTGTTATATACTTTATATACCCACAACAATCTGGAATCCCTTCTTTTTTCATCTCCCAGAGATGAAATAGTTTAGCAATTATAAATGACTTATCCAAAAACATACAGCTACAAAGTGGTCCAAATCAGGTCTTTAAGACTTAGACCAAAATGCCTCGCGTTAGAATGCAGGATATCTGGAGTTTTGATTCTTAGATCGCTACTAGTTAGATTGCACTTAGATTGCTAGTGCCTTAAGGAAATCATGTTTTAGATTGGTGATATAAAACAGTATGCATGCCTGTTTCAGTTGTTTTCTTACTGACAATTACTACCCAAATATGAGGAGTCATTTTGAGATATATTAAAGCCAAGAATAAATGAAAATGTTTAAACAGCTCTTTATCAGCCTTCCAGGAACCTTTGGTGATTAACATTATTTTAAACTAGTAGCTTAAAATATTGGTTTTATTTATTATACTGACTATTTCCTTCTGTGTGGCAGTATAGTTTTATTGTGTTCTATATTTCTGATAGAAATTTTATTTTAATTAGAATAGAAGGTGATATGTTTATGTATATGTTGTCTTGCTATATACTAAATGTTTATATCAAATGGTAACAAAATGCCTTCTGCCTTTTGTTGCGTATGTGTATATATCCAACATTCCCATCAAGATCCAAAGGAAAAAAAAAATCCAAAGAACAAGAACCTTATACTTGCCTTCATGACAGCTAATATGGAGAAATCTTCGAGGGTATTAAATACAGCGTTGTTGTTTTATCTCATTCATAAGGGTTCAGAAGAGAAATAATATGACTCCTAAAAAAGGTAACAGTAGATTAGGAATGATTAGAAACGTCTCAGTTGGTTCCTCTTACAGCTAAAGTGCACATAGTCCAGCTCTACCTCCTGATTTCTTTAAAATTTGAGTGTTCTATAAATATATACCCCAAAGTAATGGTGCAAACAAGAAGCAGCCAAAGCCCTTTTGCTGCCAATACCTCACTTCAAGCAGCTTTGGTAGCACTGAGCACGTCATAGGGACATCATCTGAAGACCTGTTTGGGCAACTGGTACCCTAAAGTGCCAGTTCTGGAGAGGCTCAGCAGAACCAGAGGACCCCAACAGATACCAAGGAGGCCTGGCCTCTGAGTTCACATACTTCTTCCCTACTCTTTTTTTTTCCTCTTAGCTTCCATTTAGCCTCAGAGAATTCACTGAGAGTCAGAGCTGCACTGAGTGCCACTGGACAAGAAAGACTCCTGAGTAATTGTATCAGAACTAATGCAAATTCTTTGGTAGCACAGCCTGGAACTCAGGGTGGCTCTGGTGGCATCCTTCAATGACCTGCACCAATTCCTTTCTCCTTTTCCAAACCCTGAGCAAACATAGGACTCTCAAGGCAAAATTAGAGAAGTTTTCCTTGGGGGATGCTGCCTGGGTCCCTACAAGGCCCCTGTCCCCAGATGGTGAAGCAAAACATCAGCAGTACTGGGGATCCTTATTTGTTACTTGTTGCCATGGGAATTTCTGAGGTGTTTTTCCAACTTTACTGGGGAACATACCAGGAATTCTCCTCCTTGGCTTACTTTCTAAGCACTGAAATGTGGTTTACAAAGTACAAGACCTAAAGGAGTTCATCTGACTCCATCCAGCGCATCTCCCCAAGGCACTCTTCCTGTGCAGGTCTAAGTGAATGGGACGAGCTGAGCTGTTAGGTTTGTGTTGATTCTATTGCAGCTCAATGCACAAGCCCATCTCACAGAGCCTTGGCATCTTCCAAGCTGCTCCCAGACTCTTCTTCCTGGCACACAAGTACAAAGGACACAGTCACAGAGAAGGCTGAGCCTTGGAGAGGTAAGTAAATGTCAATTTACATTGCAAAGGTGTTTTTACCTGTTTCAGGAAGGCATATCCTTTACTCATTAAACACCCATCCACAATTAGCTCTGATGTAGGATGGAGCTCATCCACCTCTCACAGATTTGCCTGAGACCTTTAAACCCCCCTAATCTCAGGCTGCCTCACATTTGACTGGCAGAATTTTTAGCTGAGTATTCAGCCATTATCGCCACTTCATTTGATCATTTAAATAGAGGAATGATTTTTTTTCTCTTTATTCCTTTAATCTTCTCTTTATTAACCAAAAAAGTCCTTAGGTCAGGAGGTTGGCAGGGATATCTAATGAATTACTGATCTCTTTGGAGAAAAGCTCTGTATAAACACAAGGTATTATTGCATCTGACCATTCTAAAACCAAGCTTTCTGCCCTTTACAAAACTTTCATCTCCTTTAGAGCTTTATGAATAATTGAAAACACTGTATTTGTGTCTTCCTAAGTACTTCCTACATAGTAGTACAAGATAGTTTAGTAGAGTGGAGACAGATTGCCTGGGCTCACAACTCAACTGTGGTAATTTCTAGGCATCTTAACCTTTCTGTGCTTCTGTCCACTTATATGTAAGGTGGTCATTTAATAGGGCTTCTCTAAAAAGAGAAAAATTGTGCAGAACGAGTTAATATACGTAAAGCAATAGAATAGTCACTGGCACGGGTTTGGATTCAATAATGTTAGCTATGATTTCTTAGAAAAAACTGCCTAAAATTGAGACAGAGCATGAACTGGACTCAGGTCCCCTCAACCCTAATTGCCAAATGCAGCCAGGATTCCAGGAGAGTTAAGTCTATGCCCTTTAGCAGCGTATCTTGCAGGAATGTGGAGGGAGGATGCTTACTACAATAACTGGCAAAAACCAGACAAGTCTGTGCCAAGATGGACCCCAGTTCTGACCTGTCACCAACTTTTTCCCTCATTATAATACTAAAAACTAAGCCTGGGATGGAGATTTAACATACTAATTAGACATGCAACACATGAAGAAGCATAACCTTTAAATGGGTACGTGCTAATAAATCCCCACCACTCCATGCTTAGATGTCACGTCACCCTTTTCCCACCCAAGTTTCTTTCAAATGCTCTTCCTGACCTCTATTTGGGGGGTCAGGCTGAGGAGTCTCTCCCTTGTACTGCCTCCATTGTGCTTAAGCATAAGCCCTGATAAAGCCTTGCCTGGAACTCCCCATTGGCCTCTTACCAAGTTCTATTGTTTAGAGAGCCCAAGAGCTTGGTTCAGCATCAAAATGGTATAACTTAAAAATTCAAAATGAGGTTAAACACTGAATTTTTACTCTCTTTGGAATTACCCATCATCAGGATGTGCCGATCTCAGCAATAAGCTCCACGTGTGTCACCTTGAGAAAACCCTTTACCTTTTTTCTTGAGTTTCAGTTTCCTGGTCTATTAAATGGAGACAAAAGTGATGTTTATTTCAAAAGATTGTGTGTAGCAAATGAGGCAAATAACGGGAAACTGTGTGATGAAATTCTGAGACCTGTCACCTAGCCCAAAGCCAGAAGAATAATGCCTGGCAAGTCAAGTCAGGTAATATAAAGCCAACAGGGTTGCTCTTTGCAAGGCCATAGTACTAATCACCAGGGGAACAAGGTCTACATTTGCACCTCCAAAAGACATGGAAGTGGTTGAGAAATAGAAGTCAATGTAGATCAGAGAGGAACAAAATACAGAAGAATAACTTATTGACACAAATAGAAGAATACATCCAGTATTTTTTCTTGTCCACAAACAAGGTCCTTCTAGTGTACAATATCCACTCATCTTTCCAATTATGTTACACAAATATAGGACGGGATGAATAGTTGAATGCTATCTTAAGAAGAGCTAGCTTCTCTAGTGAAGAAAGAAAGGAGATGGAAACATTGGGATTTCCTACAAGGGAAAGAGGAAAGAGGGTAAAGACCAGAGTGCAAGATGTCTAGAGTAACTGGCACCATCCTTCCTTGCCCATTTGAATCCTCATCCACTCCTCCCTCTAAGGGGAACACATTCAGGAGCTGGCCAAAGGGGCCTACCAATTTTGAGCACTGGACAGAGGAATTAGTCAAACTGGTTCAATATTCATTATTATAGAATCAGTTTTGACAGAACATGGATGGGATTGGCTGCTAACAGGCATTATTCAAGATTCAAACGTCAAGTTCAAAGCAGCGGGGGCTGCTCGATCCTGGTCAGGACCACTTCTGGCAGAAGTTTCTAGGCCAGTGCATCTCAGTCTTACTTTCCACCTGTCTCACCTGGGAGTCTTGTTAAAATACAGATTCCTATTCAGTAGGTATGATGAGGACTGAGATGGAGTACTTCCACAAGCTTCCAGGTGATGTTGCTGTTGCTGTGCCAAGGAGCAGATTTTGTGGAGCAGGGGTCTAGTTCTCTGGGTAAGTTCCTCAGGGAGAAAGGGTTTTGACAGTGAGTGACCTCAATCTGAGAGCCTTTATATGAGCTACAAGTTTATTTATTATCTTGCTAGATCTCTTTAGAACTCTCTAAAGGGTGAAAGTATTTGCTTAGTTTCAGTCTCTAGGGAGGGAGGAAAACATTCTCATTCTTTCAAGAAGTTGTGTATTTAAAAATAAGATATTAGACTTCCCTGCAGCTCTTTCTGAGAGTCCTGCCCACTAAAGACCAAAGAGCTCTTCAGGCATGTCTTCCAGGCATGTTTTTAATGAAAAGTTGGAAGCACCATATTTGTGTCTTCCTAAGTACTTCCTACATAGTATTACAAGAGAGTATAAGAGAAGGGAGACAGATTGCCTGGGCTCCCTGTGGAATCCTGTCACTGTTTCTACAGGCCAGAAGTGTCAGGTCAACCCCAGTGGACAAGTCAACCACTGGGCTGGGGCCAGAATACCCCGCTGTGACATAATGGGTTTGACAAATCTCTAAGGACTCATTATGCTCTGAAGAGACATGATTCTAGGTTCTGGTTTCTCCCATCAAAGTATGAGTAATTTTTGTTTTAGTTGTTTTAATCAGAGTAATGCACACTACTGAGAACAAAAGGGGGATGTCAATACAAGCTGCTCATCCTTTAGTGGAGGAGATGGCACCCCTTTTTGAGACACCTGCTTATGGTCACAAATTTAAATCGGGCATGCAGTTAACCAAGGGAAAAACAACCTCCTGCAAAGTCAGCTTTAAAAAGTTCTTCACAAATAGTCACATGAATTCATCCATTTTCGATGGTGTAGACAAAATTAACTTTTTCTTTTTACCTCGAACACTAATGTATAATCATTTTGAATAACAACAAAAAAGATATCTAAATATACCCAACAGCTTATCTTCACCTCCTTCAAGTCTTCACTCCCCCCTTTTATTTTCCAGTAACAATCACCATCTTCTAGCAGAATACATAATGTAGATATTTCTTATGTTTATGGTTTATTATCTATCACTGTGCTAGAGTCGGCCTCCACCCCACACAGGCCAGCATCTTTTTTCTCATTGTTTACTGAAAAACTTAGAGTAGTGCTTGGTATATAGAATGAATTAAAAAAAAAATCTAAAAACTAAAACACTTAATATCTTCTAAATCCAAACCCCAAAAGTAAAATGGTATGACGAGGAAAAGAGGGACACATTAATGCATATACAAATGCATATAGACTAAATATGTATAATATGCATTGTACCTGCTAGATGATTAAAAGGCTTCAGAGTTTTAGAATAAGTTTTACTAGAAATTGTCTGATTAACTAATGTCAACTGTTTCACTGAAAAGATATAATTCAAACAGAAAGAAATAGCAATATTTGTAGCTTATCATATAGCTTATCAATAGCTTATCATAACTAATTTAATGATAAAAGAGCAGGAGCAAATGAAGGCAAACCTTTAATTTTTTCCATATTAACTATAGATATATGCCTTATTCTGTTTGTTAGTATTTTTCCATCTCTGAAGAGAACAGAATTTTGAAAGCCTCCCCAATACTGACAAAGCAAAGCCTAGTGTCATCAAGGACTCACAGATCCATGAAGAGGCAATGGTGGAGATAAAAGTGGACATGAGCTCTATGCATGGAAGAAGCTCATGTCACCGGCACCACAAGTAACTGAGCATGACCATCATTGCCTCTGTTGGCTTTTCCAATCCATGAAACTGAAGTACACAGCCTTTGTGTCCCAGGCTTGTTTAAATTCCCCACTATGAAGCCCTTCATTCAATTATCTTCTGTGTGGTGGTGCCTTATGAAAGTCT
Organism: Mellivora capensis; assembly: GCA_004024625.1. Classification (NCBI taxonomy): domain Eukaryota; kingdom Metazoa; phylum Chordata; class Mammalia; order Carnivora; family Mustelidae; genus Mellivora; species Mellivora capensis. The sequence continues at coordinate 55,688 of PISX010010832.1, read as the reverse complement.
TCTTTCATGCAGAATGTATGTTATTTTTATTACTGCATTCATCTCCCAGTAATCCATTTAATAATAACAATTATAATAACATCTTGAATTTAAACAGTGCCTTCAGCACTACTTTCTCATCTGTCAGTTGCTATTTCTTTGATATTTTTCCTCTCAATCCTTACATATAAAATAGAAAGATGTGGAGGACAGAATTATAAATATTACTTTATAGGATAATTTAGTCAAATATGGTGATGCCCAGAACAAATTACTGCAGACCATTTTGTGATTTATGGTTTATGTGACAAACTGCTCTATAAAATAGAGGCTCAATAAAAGCAGAAGGCCTTTGACAAGGGATCATCTGCTAGAGACCATCGAGAGAATACAGGGCACATATTTTCCATGGGGTGGCATGGCATGGAGGAAAGAGCATTCACTTTAGAGTCGGAAAGACCATTAGTGAAATTGAAATTCTTGTTCTATACTTACTAGCTGTGACCTGGAGCAAGTTTTTTAACTTATTTATTTTTTTTAAGATTATTTATTTATTTGACAGAGAGAGAGAGATCACAAGTAGGCAGAGCAGCAGGCAGAGAAAGAGGGGGAAGCAGGCTTCCCCGCCGAGCAGAGAGCCTGATGCGGGGCTCGATCCCAGGACCCTGAGATCATGACCCGAGCTGAAGGCAGAGTCCCAGCCAACTGAGCCACCCAGGTGCCCCTTAACTTCTTTCTTTTTTTTTAAGATTTTATTTGTTTATTCTTTTTTTTTTAAGATTTTGCTCCTTAACTTCTTTAAAAGTTAGTTTCTTCTGCTGATAGTTGAAGTGCAGATTAAATTAGGTAATATAAACATATAGTAGACACGTAGTAAAAAGTAGTTGGCATTTTGCTATTCTCTAAATCACAAATATAACAATTCTAACAGCTTCTATGGTATGTTACTGCTAAGAAAAATGGTCACTACCATTATTAAGCACATATTTATTGAGCATTTAATATATGATAGATTATTTTTCACAAAAATAGAATATATGTTAAGATAGGTTATTTTGTTACCTTACCATAGAGATAACGAGACAGGGAAAATCAATTTTCATGACATACCTGTAAGCCTCCAGGGGTTTCTCAATGCAGTTGGAATAAAATCCTGACCACTTATCACAGCTCACCAGGCCATGTAAGAGCTGGTCCTTCCTCCCTCCGTGATTCATCTCCTACCACCACATTCTCACCCTAGGTTTCCAAACTCAACAAGCTTGTTCTCTCTGTATAGATTCCCTAAACTAAGGGCCTCCCTCTCCCTACTTCAATACCCATTTTTGCATGGCTATCTCCTTACCATTCAGATTTTAGAATAAACTCCATTTCCATAGAGGCCTTTCTCAACCAGCCAATGGATAGTAGCCAATGGATCATTCTCTGTGACATTACCTGATGTTAATTTTCTGAGGTTCTCACTCCCTGATTACTGTTCTTATTTAGCTATGCATTTGTATGTTGTTGTTTAGCACCCCCCCATCCACCACACACACACACATGCACGCACGCGTACGCACATACACACGCACACACACACACACACACACACACACTCGAATGTCAGCCCCAACTTGACAACTCGAATGTTGTCAAGGAACCTTAAAAGCTGTATTCACTTCTGCATCCCCAGTTCTTAGGATACTTCCTGGCATATTTGGCACTCATAAATATTGTTGACTGAATTAATGAATACATGAACAAGTCACCTTAATCTCTTTGATGTTGAGTGGCTTCCCTTGTGTTCAAGCAAAACTTAAATTTAGACACTTTCTCCAGTTTTGGAGGCTTAGAGAACAAACAGTGCAACTCATGTATCAAACATCCTTTTTTTGCTAAAAGTAACTAACTCATCCCTTAGATTTTGGAATGCAAAACACTGAAAGGATTATGTCACATGCAAATATCCACCTCATTCTTCTCTTCTATGACAAAGTTACTTATTGCATATGGGTTTCTGTTATATCTATTCCAGTCTTGGTTTAGGGCAGAGGATATTTTTAAATTCCCATCCCTCACCATGGATCTCACCACCGAAGCTCCCTCCATGTGCCATTCTGCCCTTTGAGGTCTGCACTGGGAGGACACCCTGCACTGATAGTGACCAAGACACCACCCCAGGCTCTTTGTGTTGTTCCTAAACTTCCCAGGTCTGGTAACCAATGTCTGTGACCAGCTAGTAATGTCTCTGTAATGTTACCTCCTGGGATAAGAATACTATACTGGGTTGTAATGGGAATTAAATGAGATAATGCACACAAGGTGCCCGGGAACACTAAAAATTGTGCCTAATTCTGCATACATGTTTGGAAAGAGATGAATGGATGAATGTCAAGAAAGAGAAAAATAGGGCCACTAAATTAGTTAAGTGTCTGCCTCGGGCTCAGGTCATGATCTCAGGGTCCTGGAATTGAGCCCCACATCAAGTTGGGCCCCCTGCTCAGAGGGGAGTCTACTTCTCACTCTCCCTCTTCTTCAGGTCATACTCTACCTCTCTCAAATAATAAATAAATAAATAAATAAATAAATAAATAAATAAATAAAATCTTTAAAAAGAGAGAGATAGAAATATCAGAAAATTCTTACAGTTCCAAAACGGCAAACAGTTCTCTGGTAGACACAAACTCTCCCTGCCTAGGATGCCTTAATAAATAATTAACCTTATATCTATCTGTTTACAGCTAAGAGAGGAATCCTGTCACACAGCAATAAATTATTGCTCTAATATAAGGAACAAAATGGAATAAGGTTTATATTTTTAAAAGGTATATATTTTAGATTTTTTTCCAAAACAATTCAAGCAACTTGCAAAGAGACTGTCTTAAATAAATCTCCACACACTGTGGGCCCTTCAGAACACACTGCGGAATGTTGCTAAGTGGTAGAAGCTCCAAAACAGGGTAGCAAAGAGAGCAAGATGAGGACAATGACACATATGGGCAATGAGATTCTCTTCAAAGGAGTAGCAACAGTTGCCCAAAGTTAGAGAGCTTTTGTCTTAATTATATTATCAGTTCTAAATCAATTAAAATTCTTACACAATATAGAATTATTTTCAGTGTACAAAATTAAGAGCATCCAAGAAACAGACAAATGGAAAGTAATTCAGAATCAAGTCTCTTTGAATTTGTTTCCAGGTGTTCTTGTGAGAGAATTTTAAGGTAGGTCAACAAGGAAATTAGACAACTGACAAAAGACAGAAATAAGTGCACATACCAGTAATACCTCTGAAAAATTGCCTAAATACTTTTCTTAATTCAGTTTAGTTTATGCTTATTTAGTCCCTTCTATATGTAACAACATGCTCGCCTCTCAGTTGTGTGCTTTGTGATTCCCAAGATGTCACTCATTTAAATGTTCACAAAATTTTTTAAGCTTTTAATTTTGGCTAAATAATTTTTACTCATTAATTTTGGACCTGAACTTCAATATTTAGATTAATAATGAAACTTGAAAGAAAAGTCAACTGACCTTGCTAAAGATAATGTTCTTTCTTATTCTTTTTCCTTCTCTAAAGTTGTAATTTCTTTCCCTTGGTTCAAAAATTCTATGATATTCCCACAAAACTCTACTCTCATCACTATTATGATATATGCACACTCTACATTTAAAATTTATTCCAACTTACACAAAAAAATAAAAGGATAACAATGAGGACTTATTATTCACATTGGAGACCACTTCATAAAAGGATTCATCATAGGTTTCCATTAAACATAGTGCTTCTTTCAATGCAGTTATACTATTCAATTCACAAAATTGAATTTTCACGAATGTATCTATTGCCCAAAGTGCAGTAAACCATAATCTATGAAAATCACTTCATCTCATGATGGATCAAATGAAATAAGGCTCACAGATTTCTATTAAATCTTAGTTTGGAGGGTTTTTGTTTGTTAAGGAAATTCAAGAGTTCATAGCTTCATTTAAGCATTACAAGATGCTCTAAATACCATGAGAAAGTAAGTCAAGGTAATGCTACCTCCCTTATGAGACATGGTGGGGGGAGAATTACATGAGGGAGAGCAAGTAAAGGAATAAACTCCTGGATAATGTTAGGGTTCAATGCTCCATAAATATTCTCATGTTTCCTCATGATTAGAACTTTTTGAGCAAAGATTCCTAGCAACCTGCTTAAAGAGTAACTGAATAGAGACCCTAATAATAAAGACTTCTGGAGAGACCTCTTAACTCTCCTTGAAGCCATTTACTTGCCTTTCAGGGTATGAAATAAGATCTTCCCATCCTCTCTCCAGAGAGGAATTGTTTAAATTCTAGAGCAAAGTCTCTCTACATCTTCTGAGGGGAGGAAAAGCAAATGTGCCAGCCACTCTATATAAGACGTAAAATTCGTAATTTGGGGGCTCCTCTCCTGTGGTGTCTGTGCAAGGACATCAGGCCTTAATTACATCACTGTGTGAAGTGGGGCCTGTAGAACTGGCACTAAGATGCTCTGTGAGAAGTAATTTGTCTATTTTTTGATCCAGAAAATGTGTGTTCCCTGTCAAGATAAATAAATAAAGACATTTAAAAAATGACAGATAAAAAGATAATTTGGGGATAAAGAAATGTAATTAAATTGAGAGCAGAGGGAAGAACTCTCTTACATAGACCAGAACTTCTCAATTTTGGCACTAACTTCTGAACCAGTTAATTCTCTGTTGTGGGAAACCATCCTGTGCATTGTAATGATGTTTTGTAGCACCCCTGCCCTCTACCCACCAGATGTCAACAGCTCCCAAGAGACAACCAAAGCTGTCTCCAGGCATTGCCAAATGCCTCCTGGAGTGCAAAATCACCCCTTGTTGAGAACTACTGATATAAACAGATTAAATGTCACCAACTATGGCCTCAAATTCATAATAGGCTTCAAACATGGCCTATTAAGTGGCCATAGTGCAACTGCATTTCTCCTTTTGCTTTAGCAAACATTACCCCAGTAGTACTTTGAATCATTAAATTCAGGTTACTGTATCCCAAAGCAATACTTCGGGGGGTTATCCTATTTAGAAAGCTAGCTCTCCTGAATAAATTATGTGATTTACTAAAGATAGTGCAGTTAGCTGGACAATAATAGTCCAACTAAAAAAGATACATATATATATATATAAATATATATAGACATAAACAACTTATATAAAGTTGTTTGCCATCTATAGAATTTCAAGGTTGGAAGACACATAACTATTCATCACTTCTGGCCATACTTTTATCCTGTTTTAAGTTTTAATTTAATTTTTAGTTAATTCCAGTGGGTTAACATACAGTGTAATATTAGGTTCAGATGTACAATATAATGATTCCATACAACACCCTATGGTCATTACAAGTGCCCTCCTTAATCCCCATCACCTATTTAACCCATCCTCCCACCCAGCTCTGGTTTAACCATCAGTTTGCTCTCTATACCTAAGAGTCTCTTTCTTGGTTTGTTTCTCTCTCTTTTTCCCTTTGCTCATTTGTTTTGTTTCTTAAATTCTACATAGGAGTGAAATCATATGGAATTCTTCTTTCTCTGAATTATTTCACTTAGCATAATACTCTCTCTATGCATGTCATTGCAAATGGCAATATTGCATTCTTTTTTATGGCTGAGTAATATGTATATTACTTTATATTATATATTATATATATTACATATGATATGTAATTCCCTATGATATGTAATATATATTACATATAATGTGTAACTCTATATAATATGTAAATGCCTATACATATATATGCCTCAATATTCTCCACAATATCCCTGGTGAGTTACGGTCCACCCAGTGCTTAAACAACTCCACTGATAAAAAAAAAAATTATCCACTGATAATTTGGAATTTTAGAATTTTCTTCCTTAAATTGAGGAAAAACTATCTCCTTATCTCCTTTTAGCTTCAATCATTGATCTAGTGGGTCACTCAAACAAATCAAAATACCTTCCCACATGACAGAATATAATATGTTTGTATTCAATAACATATTTCTCTAATATCTACCATTTTTGGATTAAAAACCCATAATTCCTTCCACCATACTTGGTAGAACAGGATTTTAAGTTCTTCCATCTTCTTTCACCATTCTATAAAATATTTATAATTTGTTCATGTAGCTTTTATAATCTGGTTTCCAAAATTAAAACCCATACTCCAAGTGTGATCTGAACATTATACTGTAAAAGCAGGTGACATCATGTCCTTCCTAGATACTACGTTTCTTTTAACGTAGCCTAAGATAGTTGTGCTTAGCGATAAAGCAAACAGAGAAAAAAAACGATAGAGGGACTTCTTGAAGTCAGTGATATAATTTTGATGAATAATAAAGAAAACAGAGATTCTGTTTTGTTTCTGTATTCTCTAACAAGGAAAATTATCTCTTGAAAGAAAATTTTAAAAGCAGGAATGGCTTTATCTCTTTTGTCAGACAAACCATGCTGTTAACTCATATAGACTTACTCTCAATTTCAACTAGAAAATGTCCCCTTCATATGTATGCTGCCAAATCTCCTCCTATCTTTATTTGTGAAGTTAGTATTTGGATCCAAGTATAGAATCTTACATTTAATTTCATAACAGTGAATCTCTATAGTAACATTTTCTAGATTTTTATTTAAGATTAACATTGAACTCCCAAGTCTACAGTTTTAAACTCTGCACTTTCATGCTTTTAGAAAAATTGAAGTTTGCCTGCTCCTCTGTCCTATCACCTCATAATGCAGTATACATTTAGATACATACTAACCCTCTTTCATAGCCACCTTCTACAATATTTTTTCTACAAAAATGAATGAACCCCTTTAAGAGGGGGTGATTTTGGCATCAATGGACTTGTTCAAACATAGGCTAGATATCAGTTACTAAGAATTCTCTTCCATAAAATAATTCATTTTAATATAAAAGACAAAGGCAAATATGTATTTTTTAACAAAATTATATTATTGATATCAAGAAACACATCTATTCTTTTTTTTAAGATTTTATTTATTTATTTGACAGACAGAGATCACAAGTAGGCAGAGAGGCAGGCAGAGAGAGAGAGAGAGGAGGAAGCAGGCTCCCCACCAAGCAGAGAGCCAGATGTGGGGCTCAATCCCAGAACCCTGAGACCATGACCTGAGCCGAAGGCAGAGGCCTAACCCACTGAGCCACCCAAGTGCCCCAACACATCTATTCTTTATTGGTTTGTTCTATTGCCAGTATAACATTAAGGTCTCTTTTGATGTTCTCATTTTTTCTGAGGCTCAATTTCTGAACTCCCGTCAAAGTTATGTTTGGCCCAAGATGTTCTGGGAGATGTAAATAAGAATTAATGCCGAGCTTGGAACACTGCTTAAAATAAGAAAGAAGCTATCCAAGAAACTAACAGGATATAAACTTCTAGGATTGCATAAATATACTGAATATAATGGAATAATAATTGGCTTTGTCTTCACCTACTAAGATATATAAACTTAAAGTTTTGCATTAGATTAACAAAAATTCTTCAGAAATCCTAGAGCAAAGAACTAGAAGTAAGAGCTTTACCTATAGGAAAAATTAAAATAAGCTGGAAGAAATACAAAATGTCACATTTCTATATGATAATAATAAAGCAGCAGAAAGTGAAATTAATAAAACAATCCCATTTACAAATACACCAAAAATAACACAATACCTAGGAAGAACTTAACCAAGAAGGTGAAAAGCCTGTATTCTGAGAACTATAAAATGTTGCTGAAAGGGGATGCCTGGGTGGCTCAGTTGGTTAAATGTCTGCCTTCAGCTCAGGTCATGATCCCAGGGTCCTGGGATCGAGTCCTTCATTGGGCTCCTTGCTTCAGTGAGGAGCCTGTTTCTCCCTCTGCCTGCCACTCGTCTTATTTGTGCTGTCTCTCTCTCTTTGTCTGATAAGTCAATCGATCAATCAATCTAAAATGTTGATAAAAGACATTGAAGATGACACAAACAAATGGAATTTTTCATGCTCATGGATTGGAGGGAAAATATTGTTAAAATATTCATACTACTGAAAACAATCTATAAACTTAATGCAATCCTTGCCAAAATACCAATAGTGTTTTTCACAGAGCTAGAACAATCCTAAAACTTGTATGCAACCACAAAAGATCCCAAAAAGCCAAATCCATCTTGAAAAAGGAAACCAGGGGCACCTGGGTGGCTCAGTGGGTTAAGCCTCGGCCTTCAGCTCAGGTCATGATCTCAGGGTCCTCGGATCGAGTCCCGCATCGGGCTCTCTGCTAGGCAGAGAGCCTGCTTCCTCCTCTCTCTCTCTCTCTCTCTCTCTCTCTCTGCCTGCCTCTCTGCCTACTTGTGATCTCTCTCTGTCAAATAAATAAAATCTTTAAAAAAAAAAAAAGAAAGAAAGAAAAAGGAAACCAAAGTTGGAGGTATCACATTCCAGATTTCAACTTATACTACAAAGTTGTAGTAGTTAGAAAAGCATGGTATTGGCACAAAAACAGACACACAGATCAGTGGAACAGGATAGAAAGCCCAGAAACAAATGTTTGATATCATGACCAATTAATCTTCAACAGAAGAGGCAAGAATATACAATGGGAAAATGACAGTCTCTTTAACAAATGGTGGTGCAATATGAAAACTGGACAGCAGGCTACTTGAAAAACAATGAAACTGGACCACTTTCCTACACCATAAACAAAAAGAAATTCAAAATGGATTAAGGACTTAAATGTGAGACCTGAAACCAAAAAAATCCTAGAAGGGAGCACAGGCAGTAATGTCTCTGACATCGACCATAGCAACATTTTTCTAGATAGGTCTTCTGAGGCAAGAGAAATAAAAGCAAAAATGAGCATCTGGATTACATCAAAATAAAAAGCTTTTGGAAAGCAAAGGAAACTAACAAGAAACTGAAAAGACAGCCTACTGAATGAGCAAAGACACCTGCATGACATATCCAATAAAGGGTTATTATTCAAAATATATAAAGAATTTATAGAACTCAACACATAAACAAAACCACATAATCCAACTAAAAATGGGCAAAAGGCATGAATAGACATTACTCCAAAGAAGATATAGAATTGAACAACAGACACATGAAAAGATGTGCAACATCACTCATCATCAGGAAAATGCAAGTCAAAACCACAGTAAGTTGTCACTTCACATCTGTCAAAATAGAGTTAAAATAAAAAACTCAAGAACAAGTGTTGGTGAGGTGTGGAGAAAGAAGAACACTTGAGCACTGCTGGTGGAAATGCAAATTGGTGCAGCAGTTTGGAAGACAGTTTGGAAGCACTGTGGAAGACTGTATGGAGGTTCCTCAAAAAAATTAAAAAAATAGAACTACCCTATGATCCAGTAATCTTACTACTCAGTATTTACCCAAAGAATATGAAAACACTTGAAATGATATATGCACCCCTATGTTTACTGCAGCATTATTTACAATAGTCAAATTGTGGAAGCAGCCCAAATGTCCACTAACTGATGAATGATAAGGAAGATGCAGTGTATATATACAATAGAATATTATTCAGCCACAAAAAAGAATGAAATCTTGCCATCTACAATTATATGGATGGATCCAGGGAGTATTATGCTAAATGAAATAAGTCAGAGAAAGATATACCATATGATTTCACTCATATGTAGAATTTAAGAAACAAAACAAATGAAAAAGGGGGGGGGAGGAAGAGACACAAACCAAGAAATAGACTCAACTATAGAGAACAAACAGGTGGTTAGTAGAGGGGAGGTGGGGGGGAGGGGTTGGGTGAAATAGGTAATGGGGATTAAGAGTACATTTATCTTGATGAGCACTGAGTAACACATAGAATTGTTGAATCACTATACTGTACACCTGAAACTAGTATAACACTGCAATGTTAACTATACTGGTATTAAAAATTTTAAAAATATATCCTGGAAGCTTTGAAGTGCCTGAGAGATATTGTCTGATATTTGTGTGGGGATGAGGGTGGGGCAGAGAAAGCCACCCCCATCCCCACACAAATATCAGACAACATCTATCATAAAAATGCACAAAGACTCCGATATATAGTCACCATTTATGTCTGTTTCTCTTTCCTATACTTTTTGCTATAAGGAAACTTAAGGACCATTGATACTATAAAAGTTTTCTTAAACAACCTTGTCATTCCTTTAACATCTTTAAGTTAATTGCTTCATATTCTGTCATGCCTCTCTGATATCCTATAAATTTATTAGAGACAACAATGACATCTGGGTGTCCATATATACCTGCATGCAACTAAGAAGAATAGGTAAATTTACTGAATTGAGCCCTCTACCAAAAGCTATACCTACAATAAATGTTTGAAAGACAAAATTATTTTATGCATCAGTATTTTTGCTTTGTAGTAATAATCTGTCAACTTCTAGCAAACAGTATTTTTCCTGATTAGTTTTTGTTCCATTTGCTATCCCTGGTAGCCTTTTAATTAGGTTGCTTGTTTGTCAAAAGCCAGTTTGCTATGCTTCTTCCCCTTCATGGATTCAAAAATAATCAGGGCAGGTGTTGTATAAATTGTATAGGATGGCATGCTGTCATGATCAATTGCTAATTAATTTCAGATTCTTTCTGCTCTCATGATGTGGGTGCACTCTCTCAAATGAGAAACAATAAACAATTATTACACATTTTGTGTTTGCTAAAGCATTTCATAATTAATAGTAGGGATTAATTCTTAAACAAGTGTTTTCATCCAAGTGTTAGCAGACTGTGTTGTGAAGAAACTCTTGTTAATTTTATTTTTTATTCAAGGAAGCCAGTGATCTTTACTAGGCAACATATGAATATATGAAGAGAAAAATATTCATCTTGGATAGAACTCCCATGTATTATTAAAGGAGAAACATTTTAAAGAAGAGTCAATAAAAGGGTCCTTCATGGTTTTGATAACAAAAACATATCACCCAACGATTGAGCTCTTTCTATATACAAAGTATATAATATGTATCATCCCATTTAACTTTAACAACCAACTAAACAGCATTGGTACTCTCATGATATGGATTGGGAATCTATTGTGCCACTAGACCACTTACCATGTACTAGGACTTCAAACGAGTTGTTGCAAAGCCACACAGCATTCACTAAGCAGTAAACTTTATTTGGGAAAGGGAGAAATGTAAAAGACCAGAGTCAGCACAGAGAAAGCATGGGTTCCCATATGCTCATTATCTGATAGTAAGGTTTGTCAAGCTGGATACTCTGCTGAACTCTTGGTGGGCTTCCGTATTCTTTACCTTCAATAGGGTATGTATGCTATAGCAGGGGGAAATAATCAGACTGTGCTTTAGGTGCAGTCTGGTTTGGGGTACCAGCAGTTTATAACAGTTGTCTGGAAGCTAGCTCCCAGGCCCTAGAAATCTTGAGGCCTGAAATATCTCAGCCTCTCCTATCATAAAAAGTCCCAACAGTAGCTGCTCCTACTGAAAAGAAGGAAGACCTGGGTCTCAGCAAGCAATTTGTCCAGGGGACCCAGAGTGAATACCCCTGGTTATGTTTGGATTATTTTTAATTGAATCACAGAAATTAAGTTTTAGGAAGATTAAATCACTTACCCAGGATCAGAAGACAGTTGAATGATATCATTGGAATGTCAAAAGGAGCAACTGACCTAGAATTATGAACCTGTGAAACTATTTTTTGAAATAATGTAGTCAATAACTGAGGCTGGTAACTATCAACAGTCTACAATAATGGTGTATCAAGATGTAATCTAGGTAGAAAGAAATGAAAGCAAAAAGAAGCAGGAGATGCAAAAGGAAAGGTTGAATAAAATGACTGGCAAACATGTAGATAATTTTCAATAAACACTGTCTGGGTTAAGAAATAAAAGGAAAACAATATTTAATTTGTGGATTAAAAGAGAACAAATAATGGATAGTAATACCACATAAACCAGGATAAGATGATTGGAGTCTATACATTCTAGGGTGAATATGTCCTTGGGAAAGGGATTTTAATGTGATATTAGGCTCAGATATGTATGATAATATCTCAAAAATAACTAATTAAAAAGAGAAATATGTATAGTATGAAACAGAACAGGAAAAATGAATAAGAAACAAAGGTACCCTATCAAAATATTAAAAAGGCAAGAAAAAATGTAAAAAAGTGGAATAAAATGAAAATCTCAAAATAAGATGATGGAAACACATATAAATATTCCAGTAATCTAAACAATTTTCAAAAAATCTTGCCATGTAAATACTACAGAGAATTTCAAACATTTTTTCCACTCAATTACATGCAATGTGTGAGAGTCTTAGCTAAGGATGTATAACAGAATAGCATAGCTGCTTGGTATATACAGTAGACATTTATATCTCACAGTTCTAGAAGCTAAGTCTAAGGTCAAGGTGCTGTCAAATTTGGTTCCTGGTGAAGTCTGTCTTCTAGGTTTGCAGATTGCTGCTTTCTTGCTGTATCCTCATACAGCAGAGAAAGAGTGAGAGAGATAGAACTCTAGTCTCTCTTCCTCTTTTAAAGATGTTAATCCCATTCATAGAGGCCTCATACTCATGACCTCATTTAAACCTAATTACTCCCAAAGCCTCATCTTCAACATATGAATTTGGGGCAACACAAACATTTAGCCCAAAGCACATGCATAATACATAAGGATATAGAAAAACTGAATGTAAAAGGACAGGAGATTATCTTTTGTATATCGGGCCAAAACTAGGCACAATACAGCTGGGGTCACTATTTACTAGCCAATACAGATTTTTAGACAAAAAGCATCATTAGAAATAGCCTGGTGGTGGGTATTATGGAGGGCACGCATTGCATGGAGCACTGGGTGTGGTGTAAAACTATGAATTCTGTTACGCTGAAAAGAAATTTTAAAAAACATATTAAAAAAAAGAAATAGATACAGACACTATGTTATGATAAGAGGTCCAGTTCAGCAAGAAGATTAATTATAGTTCTAAGCTTCAGCTAGCCCAATAAAATAACATATATAGAGAAAAATTTGATAGACTTACAGAAAGAAAAGAACAAATTCACCATTATAGTAAGTGGTTTTATCAGTTCTCTGACAGTATTTGCCTCAGGCACATTCACTTGTTCACATTTTATCTATGGCTGCTCTGGGGCTTCCAGTGTCAAAGTTGAATGGTAGATACAGAGATGACATGATCCACAAATCCTGAAAGACTTACTATTTGGCCTTTTACAGAAAAGGTGAATCCACCCTTTCCCTAGAGGAAGATCCTGAGACAAAATCTGAGGAAGTAGCTTACTGTCAATGTGCAGGGAACACTGGTAGAAAGGTGAGGAAAGATGACAGGGAAAAGAAGGCAATCACAAAAGTATATGCCAGCCAGTTACAATTGTGGGTAACTGATGCTTAGTACTATGGGGTAACTCTGGGAACCGTTATAAAAGAGAGAATGACAATGGTCCCAACTGTAGTCCCAACAGAGCCAAAGTATTGCAGTGAGAAGGGAAGGAAAGTATAAGAGCAAAGTAAGGAGAGATGGTAAGAGAGCAGGCCCTCATATTAATCCTACCTCCTTCAAGTGCACATTTCTGAGCCAAGTTGATATCTGAACTGAGGAGATGAGGAGAATTTTTGAACTGGACAAACAATTAAAATTTAAATTAAGATTTCACTGGGATTTTTGACAACTAAAATTAGACAATTCTAATGCCTAAGGTAGGGAAAGTCATGAGATTTGTCTGAGGAATCTCCCTGAGATGAAGCAGGAAGAGCCTACAGTGCTTTAGGATTTGGGAGGGAGGAAATGAATACTATTTCATAACTGTACCTCACTAGTCTAGCTTATTTAATTAACCATTAATAAGAAATAGCTCCCAAGGTGCTAGGACCTATGAAGATCACAAAACAGCATAATGTGTGAAAGAGATTAGGATAGAGAGCAACATTAGTCAGAGTAGAAGGCAAAGGTTTCTCTAAGGAGACCTGGTGTGTACTATGGACTATGGTAGGCACTAAAAATGCAGGTATGAAAAACAAAGATGCCATAGGAAGAGAGTGTTAAAAAAATGATAGCATAAAAAGACCAACTATCACAGGAAGTAGTATTGCATAAACACAAACTGACATCAAACTAAATCAGACACACATACACAGAGGAAATCAATGGTTGTTGAAGTATTATAAGTAGTGATGTATCAAGTGATGTATCAAGACTCTATTTTATAAATATTTACTGTATTTACTGTAACAGTAAAGTGGAGGGTAGACTGGAGGAGCAAGTGCCAGAAAAAAAGGCAGTAATAACAGAACTAAAGAGAATGGGAATTACTAAGTGGACATTAAGTCAACCCAGTCTGGCCACTGTCTAGGAATAGACATGCAATTTCTCACTTATTATGGATGTTCCATGATCATCCCAAAAAGGGGAGTACAGGAAAAAAGAACACATTGGGGGAGAAGTTTCCCCAAAACATCCACTGAGTTATCTGAAAGGGTGATCACAGGAACCTTTCCTCTACACCTATTCTTCAAGGCTCATGCCAGATGTTACTCCTGGAAAATAAATTTTCCCTCCCTGCATTGATTGTCTGTGTTATTGTGTGCACATTGTGTGCATTATTCATCTAGTGTTCTGAAGTTTGTGATTTATTAATCACTCTAACATGACCTTGGGAGGTTGGGATGAACTGAGTCATTTTTACTTTTCAAGGAGCCAAAGTAGACATGAGACCCATAATAGGTACTCAACAAAACTGAATATGTGTGAATTAATGCATAAATACTTATCCCTCAACCCACATTTACCACAATTGAAAACTATGACATGACCAGGTAGTTCCCCTACTCCTAAGATAGCTGCTAAAAGCATCTCTCTCTTAGGCTTATTTCAAAAATAGAAGGAAATTAAATTGACTGTTTTAAGCAGTAAGTAGAAGCAATAATATCTCCTCTCTCTCTTATTTTCTCTCCCTCTCCTTCCCACCCACACACATTTCCCCATCCCCCAGGTTACAACACTGAAGTCATAGGGGAAAAAAGGAATAATATTTTTAGTAACAAAACTTAACATTTATTGAGCACTTTCCACTTGCCAACACAATACCAAGTACACTATATACATTACCTCATTTCATTCACTCATTAGTTGAATGAAAAGATCTATGCAATGTTCTAAGCATGAGGGACACAGTAGTGAACAAAACAGACATGTTTTCTAGCCTCATGGGTACGAGGATTATAGAGATATGGACAAGGAACAAGGTAACTAGTAATAAACAAGCATAATTTAGACTGTGCAATTGTAACAAAGGAAATAAGTTCAGAGATATAATAGAAGAATTTGGACACAGAAGGTGCAGAGTAGGTTGAAAGTCCTCTTGAGAAGATGAAATTTAGGCTAAAATGAGCATGAATAGGCTCCAGCCATATGACGGGCTGGAAAAAGTGTGCCTCAGGCAAAGGGAAGAGCAAGTAAAACATGTCTGAAAGAAAAGTAATAGTCTGGTTTCTCTGAGAAAAGTAAGGAGATGAAAGAGATGAGCCAGGAGGAAATGGGTAAGACATAGATTAGGAAAGGTAAGGAAGGCCAGGCTGTGGAGGGTCTGGTAAGCCATGTTAAGAAAGTTGTTATTATTGAACTTGCAAAGGGAAAGTACTGAAATATTTTTAAGCAAGAGAGTAAGATGATTAAAAGCTTAAGCTCTAGTTGCATGATGGAAATTCAAAGAAAAGGAGTGGGCTATCTGTAGATCCAAAAGCAGGTCCATCAGCAAGCATACAGGCCCAGGAATGGACTAAAGTTTGATCTGTTTGGCAGAAGAGCCAGAATGTCAATGCATCTGGAGAAGAGTGAACCAGAAGTAGTGGCTGGAAAAGAAGGCTGGGCTATGGGAAGGAACTGAATCATATGTGGTTCAATAGGCCTGGCCAAAAGTTGTCATTATATTGTAAATGCAATCTCCTGGAAGAATTTTGAGGAGGGAGGGGCTTTGGTCTGATTTATACTTGCAAATTTCATTCTATCTGCTGTGTGGGAAATAGACTTTGGGAACAAAAAAGGATGCAGGAAACTGCCCAGCTGAGCAATTTGATATACTTTTTCAGATATAACCCAAAGCTTTAAATTCTCATAGGTCTTAATTATGCGGAGGATCAATTTCACTTTATGTTTGCATAAAATCTGATGGGGTGTTTTACTTTGTTCTTGGAGAGACTTCAATTGTAAAACATTTTATAAGTTATAACCGTCATTTACATGGATGCTAAGATATGGCATCATTTGCATGTATTAAGGAGAAGGGAGAAATACTGTGAACCACTTAAATATTTTCATATAACATTGTATTTCAGTATTAAAGGAGAGAATAAGTTTTAAAACATATGGAATAAACAAATTTATGTTATGGAATAACCAAATAAAAATCAAATGTACTTCTAAAACTAGGATCTCATTAGTAACTTTTTGTTCGTTTTCTAGGGAAACAGAAACCTTTAAGAACAGTAGGAAAAACAGCAAAATAACTTTCCTCACAGAAAATTAGAAAATGTGTATCTGTGTGCCTAGGACTAAGAGCTATTAAAACTCCAAATAACTTAAAAGAAAACTAATCTTATCTTACCTGAAATTCTATTTTATCCTTAGGCATTCTGCATCAGATTTTAGTAAAGAGGATTATACCTAAATGGGACTATAATGATATATTTTTATTGATACAGCAATGTTCTTCAGGTTTGTACAATTGTTCTCTGCCTCAAAGTGATTGAAAATAGTTTCAAAAGACTCTACTGAGTTTAAGGAATACCATAGATTATTTTCAATGCCCCTTCCATGGGATGGATTCAGAGATAGAGAAAAATTAAATCCTTGTAAGCTATACTCATAGTGAATCCAGAGAATAAATGTTGTTGAGAAAAGCCCAAGGAAACATCTTCTCATTTACTCGACAATGTAGACTCCAGGCCATCTAATTAGGTAAAAATTGAATATAGCTCAAAGAGTATCTGACATATTCCATTAAACATTTTTCCAGACTTGACAATTATTTTGTATTAGCTTGGGAGATAGAATTTGAATTTAATCCTCCTTCCAAAGATATACTTGGCTTCCTTACATTTGAACCACTGTTATGACAGAACGTCCTACTCAGTCATGGGGCAGAGGGAGAGCTCACTGGTTTAGACAAGGAGATTACAGTCACTCAGTTGGGGTAAGCAGAATTCAGAGTATTTCCAAGTAAATTAATCTTTAATATTTCTGAATATAGCAACACCTGAAGCTAAAATACTTTAAATTTCTTGGGTAACTTAATTTAATCTATAAAATATTTGAATTAACATCTATGAAAAAAATGTACTTTAAAAATGCTCAAAGAAAAATGTATGTCTGAAGCAGTTTAAATATACTTTGAACAATCTTCTTCCACACTATTAGTTGGAAAGTTAGCATTTTGTTCACGTATAGTGCAAAGAGGCAATATAATAAAGACAATTGGTACCTTCCTTGGGAGTCCCATGGGCCTCTCTGAAGTATATGACCCTAAGGAAGTTATTCAACAGTCTGAGCCTCAGTGTTTATATCTGGAAAAAAAAAGGAAATAGTAATGTCTAAATCATTATATTTTTATGAAATCTAAATAAAATAATGTTAAACAAATGTTAAACAGACTTGGTGTTACAGTAGAAAGTAAATATGAGTTCCTTTTCTGTCCAATCACTGAAGTAACATAAATTCACAAGAAGTATAATCTGAATTAAAGCATTTTCTTGTGTGAAAATGTTACTGGACAGTCGAGGTCATATTTGCTTAAAAGTTATGAAAGTATGTCCTATTCCTATCTATGCTATAAACATGAAATAAATATGCTGAGCTTATAGACTAGGGGAAGGCAAGAAACAAAATTAATAGAATCAAAATATAAGGTATAGGAAAAGAGGAAAACTGGAGGGAAGATGAATTCCAGATAGTGGAAATGGCTCACACTGTAAACACCTGGAGACTTGGGGAAAAGAACCAGGAGAATATACAGAAACAACAAAGGAATAGCATTTTTAAAATATTATTTTAGAGACAGAGTGAGAGAGATCAGTAGTGGGAAGAGGCACAGGGAGAAGGGAGAGGGACAAGCAGATCTCAACTGGGTCCCACAACCCTGAGATCAGAACCTGAGCCAAAATCGAGTTGGCCACTCAACCAACAGAGCCAGACCAGGTACCCCAGAAATAGCATTTTATTTATTTATTTTTAAGATTTTATTTATTTATTTGAGAGAGAGAGCGTGCACACAAGCATGGGGTAGCGGGGAGGGGGAAGGGCAGAAGGAAAAAGAGAAGCAGAGTCCCCACTGAGCAGGGAGTTGTCCCAGGGCTGGATCCCAGGACCTTGAGATTTTGACCTGAGCTAAAGGCAGACACTTAACCAACTGAGCCACCTAGGTGTCCCAAGAATAGCATTTTAAAATATAAAGAACTCTTATAGATCAATATAGAAGACATTAAAGCTCTTATGAAAAGTGTGACAAAGACATGAAATGACAGCTTAAAAGAAAAAATATATATATTGCATTAAACATAGGAATAATTGTTCTGCTTTTATAGGAATAAAGTAACCTAAATGTCATCTGTTGCCTATCCAAGTGTTGAACCTCATAAAATAGTTAAAGGAGTAGGAGTAGGAGTAGAAAAGGAAGAACCAGTACAGTAAAACCTATGCCTTTACCAACTGCTGATGTGAGTGTAAATATGTAACATGTATACCCTTTCTTGAAAGGGACTTCGAAATATCTATGGAGAAATGTTAACAAGTGTTTGTATTCTTTAAGTAATTCCACTTCTAAGAAAATGAGGATAAGGAGAGAAGAACAGGGATTTAGAAAAGTGGATCTCTATGCCAAGGAAGAGCACTCCTAAGTTAGAGCTATCATTTAAATACCATACTAGAACAATATACTAGGCTACTAATCGAAAACTTAAATTGGCATTTTTCATTTGTAAAATATATTGAGAAGCAATGTATTCAATGTAAACTTGAATTAAGAATATGAGCTTTGGGGGCACCTGGGTGGCTCAGTGGGTTAAAGCCTCTGCCTAAGGCTCAGGTCATGATCCCAGGGCTCCTGGGATGGAGCCCTGCATCCGCATTGGCTCTCTGCTCAGCGGGGAACCTGCTTCCCCCTCTTGCTCTCTGCCTGCCTCTCTGCCTAGTTGTGATCTCTGTCAAATAAACAAATAAAAAATCTTTTAAAAATTTTTTAAAAAAAGAATATGAGCTTTGAGGGGTGCCTGGGTAGCTCAGTCAGTTAAGCAACCAACTCTTGATATCAGCTCAGGTCAGGATCTCAGGGTCAAGAGACAGAGCTGGAGCCCCTCCGTAATCAGTGGGGAGTCTGCTTAAAGATACTCTCTCTGCTCCGCCCCCCACTTGCATGTGCATACACATGCATGCCCCAGCATGTTCTCTCTCTAAAACAAACAAATCTTTAAAAAAAAAAAAAGAATATGAGCTTTGAGTTCATGCTGGGATGAAGGCCTATTCTTTTTGATAGTTGATGACTTAGGGAAGTTATTTAACTCACTCAAGCTTTAGTTTTCAACTATAAAAGAAGGACACATCATACCTGGGGAATAATGGAAAGGCGAGGTTTGGGTGTGAAGTACAGAGCCCATGGCTAAAAAGATGGCAGTAATTGTTAGTGTAGTTTCATGGCATTCATTATTACCTAAGCCCCCCAAAAATTCTATTTAAAAGCCTTTGATTCATCAATTCCATTCACAATTCTTAAAGACCACCAACTGTCAGGAACTCTGTGCATGGCTTCTTGGATGTGAAGATAAATAAGTTACAACCTTTGATTGCTGCATTAGCTCTATCTGATAATGTGCTAGACCTTGGGCAAAGGATGTTACCATGACCTCTGCCTTCAAAGACCCATATTGAGAAGAGTAAAAAATTATAATAAAATTGTAAAAGTGCCATTAGAGGATGATGTGAAAATGGCTTTAGGGGCTCAAAACAAGAATAACTACCTTGACAATGAAGAAAACCTTCAAATATTAAAGGCAAGACCTGAACTAGAATAACCACTAGCATAGACTTTTGAATCTCTCCCTCTAACTGAAAATAGCATGTCTCACTTAAAAAAATAATAATAATAATAGAAATAGAATAGATAACTGGTTTATTTTAGAGGTGTAAAGAAAAAAAATGGCATTTTTAATTGTATATCATGTCTGCAAATAAGGAAATATCTGACATTTAGGAATTGTAAGCATCCCTAAACAAATTTCTGTTCAAATTACCAAAATGTACATAAAAGCAGAAGTCAGCAAAAAGGGCTAAGAAGAACATGCCCAGGTTTGACAAGCATCTAAAGCACTATTGTTGCAAGAGGGTCTTATGCACAATTTAATCTCTATCATTCAGCAAGTTCTACTGCAATTATCTAGACAGAGAGGCTGCTGGGGAGGAAAGCAGGGAGATGTTTCAGTGCTCCATTCTGTTCCTGCAATTACTTTGCCATAGATAGGGCTCCAGTTTCAGGCGGAGGCAGGGGAAGGAGAAGCAATAAGGAGTTGGCATTAAAGGCGTAAGTGAAGGATAACTTTTAACAAAGAAAAGTTTCAAGTCACAGGGAACTTATTAGGTATCTTATTAAGCCAAATGTCCTTTGCAAGCTTAAAAAACTTGGGATCAGTCCTGGTGAGTAGAGATTTCTGTTGAGTTCTGATGTGGAAGGTGGAATCCAGCCACATGTTTGGGAGGAAGGGGAGTGGGTAGAAAAAAACTTACCTCTGTTTAAAAGCAGGACTTCCAGTGGTAGCCACAGTGGGAGTAACCATGATGGGGACTGGCGGTGGGTGTAAGAGTGGAGCTTAGACCACAGAGAGAAACAGCTGGCCAGGTCTGGCAAAGTTCTCAGGCTCAAACACATGGAATGTTGATTACAGTACGGAATCTTAGCCTAGCTCGCTCCTGGGAGTTTCCAATTTTATTCACAAACATTATATAAGGAAGGTACTGCTGATCACTGTTCTGGTTTAAGGTCCTCCCTAAGGAGCTTCTCACTTGTGATCTCATTAGTTCTCTACCCTTCTTTGTGCTTATGAGTATCCTGGGGTATTATAGGTAGCTGAGTGATGGAATATGGAAGAAATAAATGTGTTTCCTGGGATTGTAGAAAAGGTAAATGTAAGCAAGAGCATATGGTGAATGCGGGATAAAAGAGAAGCTGAGATTGGGAAGACAGACTGGGGCATGGTGAGAAAAACCCTGGTAAGTCACCACCAAGTTCAGATTTTAATTGTTCTGTAAGCAATAGTGAACTACTAGAAGGGTATCTGCAAGGCAGTGAGGTTTCAGCCAGGCACTTTTAAAAAGGTAACTATGGAGGGTATTTAGGAGGGTGTGGGGCAGGGAAACAAGCATTTGAGACAGGAAGTCCAGTTAGTTAACTATAATTATAATTAAAGAAAGAAATAATAATGTTGAACCAAGACATAGTAGTGGTAATGGGAGAGAAAAAAAAAGAGAAAGGGGCAGGAGGAAGTGACAGTGACTAATGTTTTTAGTCTAAGCAAATATGAAGCTAATGATGCCATCTATACAGGATTAGGGAAGGATTTGGAGGGGGGAGGTAAAGAATTTGGTTTAAAGCGTGCTGAGTGTGGAGTAGTACTATAACCATTAATGTAAAACAAAACAAAAACCCAAAACTTATATTTTAAGGCCATTTTTTATTTCCATCAAGTAGCTGATTAAAGAAAATCTTAATGTTTTGTAACCCGAAAACCAGGTGGTGATTTCTTACATTACAAAGGATTCTTTAGTCTGTAAGAATTGGTTCTCCTAGGCTCAAATCATAATTTTGCCTGATGCATCAAAACCATGACTGATTGTTTAGTATTTAGGTCTAGAGATAAATAAGAAGGTTTCACTTTGTAATAGGATAATGCAAACTAAAATCCCCTAGAGTAGAGATAATGTTAGGGGATAAAGAGAGGAACAGAAGAAAAGGAGAAGGCAAGGTGACAAAAAAGGCAAAGAAACTCAAAAAAGGAAAAGAACTTGAATCTAAAGGCAACAGCACCCAGCACAGGAAGAGCAAGAGGGTGAAGTACCTAAACTTTGTAGAAGACTGGAGAACCAGACTTAAGGAAAAAAAGAAATACTCTAATGTGAAAGATCACACAGAGCATCTTTCTCAAAGTCCAATACTCATTTTGTCCTGTGAGCATTTGAGGGTTACAAGAAAGTCGCCACCCACCCCCTTAAAGGAGAAACTTTGAAATCACCTTCAATCTCTAAAGCCCCAATTCTGCCTCTTATTAGCACTGTGATTTTAAGCAGGTGATTAGACCTCAGCCCCAATGTCTGTACGTGTGAAACAGAGATAATGCCTAAATGATTGATGTGAAAATTGAATGAGATAATGTAGTTTGGTACCTGGTACATAGAAAGCATTCAATGAATGGTAGTTGTTATTATTATGAATAAGAAAAAGCTCATACATGGTTCCAAATAATTTCATATTCCACCATTAGGTATTAATTCATTGGCTTTCCCAGCTGTCTTTTATTAATTAACGTTCACTCTGGGAAGAATAACCCATTCCAGTTGCTAATATAGGGTGACCTACAATCCTTTAACTAATCTCATTTTCTAAGCACCAGGGGGGATTTAGGGTAGCTTGATTCCAACATCATATATGAAATGCTAAACAACAACAATACACCCAAAAACATACAGGAGAAATGCATAAAACACTTATTTTAGAATTTGGCATGGCCTCCCCCAACATCAAATATATAAAAAATACTGATACAATCCTGACTTTCTCTTAATAAAGAAAATGATAAGAGAAGGCACAGAGTAAAAAGAGTATAAATTTAGCAAGAAGTGCCAATGAGAGTGTTGAGGATGTGAGTATGAAATGAAAATTTGACATTGTGTTCAGGATTCTCAAAGGTGAGCAAAGATATTGGAGATGAGTTAGAGTGAAAATCCCCAGAAATTGAAGAATAAGACTGAGTCTAGACACCAGTCTAGAAACAAAGGACTCAAGGCTAGAGAGAGGGTAAAGTTTAATAAAGAGATCATCTGACCACCAGTAAAAAGGGATACCTATTGGATTCCCATCTAGAATTGCATTGCTTTGTTTATATTTCTTTTACAGCAAAATTGTCTCTCAATATTGAGTCATGAGATTCTATAAATTATTTTTGATAATGCTACCATATTAATAATTCCTCCTCAGATCTCACCATAGTGAAGGTAGATATTATATATTTTTTTCTAATTCAATATTTTTTTTTAAGATTTTATTTCTTTATTTGAGAGAGAGAGCACAAGCAGGGGGCACAGCAGAGGGAGATGCAGGCTCCTCGCTGAGCAAGGAGCCCAATATAGGGCTCAATCCCAAGACCCGGGGATCATGACCTGAGCCGAAGGTAGACACTTAACCAACTGAGCCACCCAGGTGCCCTACAAATTCAATCTTTTTAAAGAGAAGGTTATTTTAAAGGTGAAAAGAATTCTATAAAAATAAAAAATGCTATCATAAGTTGATCATTCAGCATGTGCCCACTTTCCATTTTAAGGGTGATTAATTCATAAGTTTGTGGAATAAAGAAATCAGAACTTTGATAGCATGTACTATACCTCTCCTATTATTACAGTGTCATACTTTTCTTAAAAAATAAATATACATCAAGGGACGCCTGGGTGGCTCAGTCGGTTAAGCGGCTGCCTTCGGCTCAGGTCATGATCCCAGCGTCCTGGGATCGAGTCCCACATCGGGCTCCTTGCTCGGCAGGGAACCTGCTTCTCCCTCTGCCTCTGCCTGCCTGTGCTCGCTCTCTCGTGCTCTCTCTCTCTCTCTCTCTCTGACAAATAAATAAAAATTAAATAAATAAATAAAAAATAAATAAATATACATCAAATATAACATTTTTTCATCATGATAAGTGTACTCTTTAATCCCCATCACCTATTTCACCTGCCCCCCCACCCACCTTCCCTCTGGTAAACATGTGTATCGTGACAGAACATGATCCAGTTTCATTCTTTTCCATGAGCCTGTCCAGTTTCCCCAACACCATTTGTTGAAGAGACATTTTCCCTTTGTATATTCATTTCTCCTTTGTCAAAGATTAATTGACTATATAATTGTGGGTTTATACCTGGGTTTTCTCTTCTATTATATATATTCTTTATGTCTGTTTTTATGCCAGTAACGTGATATTTTCATTACTACCACTTTGTAATATAACTTGCAATCTGGATTTGTGAGACCTTCAGCTTTTTTCTCTTTCAAGATTGCTCTGGCTATTCAAGGTCTTCTGTGAATCTATATATATTTTAGGATTATTTTTTTTCTAGTCCTATAAATAATGCCATAGGTATTTTGATAAAGATTGAATTAAATCTGTAGATTGTTTGGGGTAGCATGGACATTTTAAAAATATTTTTTCTTTCAATCCATAAGCAGGGCATGTCTTTCCATTTTCTTTCATAGGTTTTAATTTCTCTCATCAGTGTTTTATACTTTTCAGAGTACAGGTCTTTCTCCTCTTTGGTTAAGTTTATTCCTAGGCATTTTATTGCTTTTGGTGCAACTATAAAGGGAATTATTTTCTTAATTTCACTTTCTGCCGCTTCATTATTAGTGTATATAAATGCAATAGATTTTTATACACCTATTTTGTATCCTGTGACTACTGAATTCATTTATCAGTTCTAGTAGTATTTATGGTACAGTCTTTAGGGTTTTCTATACATAGCGTCATGTCATCTGCAAATAGTGAAAGTTTCCTTCTTCCTTACCAATTTGGATGACTTTAAGTCCTTTTTCTTGTCTGGTTTCTGTGGCTAGGACATCCAGTACTGTGCTGAATAAAAATCATGAGAGGGGACATCCTTTTCTTGTTCCTGACCTTAGGGGGAAAGCTCTCAGTTTTTTCACCATTGAGTATGATGTTGGCTATGGGTTTTCCATAAAAGGCCTTTATTATGTTGAGGCATGTTCCCTCTAGACCCACATTGAAGGGTGTTTTTTTTTTTTTTAATGTTCTACTCTGTCAAATGCTTTTTCTGCATCTATTGAAATAACTATGTGGTTTTTATCTTTTCTCTTATTGATGTGATGTATCATGTTGATTGTTTTGCAAATATTGAACCACTCTTGCATCCTGGGAATAAATCCCACTGGAACATGGTGTATGCTTTTTTTAATGTATTGTCAAAATTGGTTTGTTAGTATTTTATTGAGGATTTTTGCATCTATATTCATGAGAGCTATTGGCCTGTAGTCTTCTTTTCTTGTGTGTGTGTGCATGTGTGTGTGTGTGGTATATTTACATGGTTTTGTTATCAGGGTGATACTGGCCTCAGAATAAATTTGGAAATTTTCCTTTCTCTTCTGTTTTTTGGAATAGTTTGAGAAGTAGAGGTATTAACTCTTCTTCATTTTTTTAAGTTTTTATTTAAATTTCAGTTAGTTAACATGCAGTGTAATATTAGTTTCAGATGTATAATTTATTGATTCAAAAATTCCATACAACATCCACTGTTTATCACAAGTGCACTCCTTAAACCCCATCTTCCATAAAAGTTTGGTAGAATTGACCTGTGAAGCCATCTGGTCCTGGACTTTTGCTTTTGGGGGGAGTTTTTTGATTACTGATTCAATTTCATTGCTGGTAATTGATCTGTTCAAATTATTTATTTCTTCCTGCTTTAGCACGGGTAGGTTATGTTTCTCAGAATTTATCCATTTCCTTTAAGTTGTCCAATTTCTTGGTATATGGGTTCTCATAATATTCTATTAGAATTGTTTGTATTTCTGTGGTGTTATTTCTCCTCTTAGTGATATTGTTTATTTTGTTTCTCTCTCTCTTTCTCTCTCTCTCTCTCTCTCTCTCAATGAATCTGGCTAGAGTTTATTAATTTTGTTTATCTCAAAGAAGCAGCTCCTGGTTTTACTATTGCTTTTTGTTTTGTTTTGTTTGTTTTAGTTCCTATATCATTTATTTCTGTTCTAATCTTTATTATTTCATTCCTTTTGCTAAGTTTGGATTGTATTTGTTCTTTTCTAGCCCCTTTAGGTGTAAGATTAGATTGTTTATTCGAGATTTTTTTCTTTCTCCTTAGAGGTAGGTCTGTGTCAATATAAGCTTTTCTTTCAAAACCATTTTTGTTGCATCTCAAAGATTTTGGACCATTGTGTTTTCGTTTTTATTTGTTTCCATGTAATTGTTTATCTCTTGTTGGATTTCTTAGGAGACCCATTCATTGTTTAGTAGCATGTTGTTCAACCTCCATGTATTTGTACTCTTTACAGATTTTTTTCTTGTGGTTGCTTTCTAGTTTTATAGTATTGTGATTAGAAGAGATGCATGGTATGACTTCACTCTTTTTGAATCTGTTGAGACTTTTTTTGTGGGCTAATAAGTGATCTAATCTGAAGAATTCTCCATGTATACTTGAAGAGAATGTGTATTCTGCTGTTTTAGGATGGAATGTTCTGAATATGTCTGTTAAATCCATCTAGTCCAGTGTGTCATTCAAAGCCACTGTTTCCTTGTTGATTTTGTTTAGATAATCTATCCATCAAGGTAAGTGGGATGTTAAAGTCCCCTACTATTACTGTATTACTATTGATTATTTCTCTTGTTTGTTATTAACTGTTTTATGTATTTGGGTGCCCCCATGTTGGGTGCATAAATGTTTATAATTGTTCTATCTTCATGTTCCCTTTATGATTATATAGTGTACTTCTTTGTATCTTCTTATAATCTTTGGGGTTTTTTTTTAAGATTTTATTTATTCATTTGAGATACAGAAAGCATGAGCAGAGGGGAGAGTCAGAGGGAGAGGGAGTAGCAGACTCTCCACTGAGCAGTGAGTCCAACATGGGGCCCCATCCCTGGACCTGGAGACCATGACCTGAGCCAAAAGCAAATACTTATCCATCTGAGCCACCCAGGTGCCTCACAGTCTTTGTTTTAAAGTCTATTTTGTTTGATATAAGTGTTGCTACCTCAGCTTTCTTTTGGCAGCCATTTGCATGATAAATGTTTCTCCATCCCCTCACTTTCAATCTGCAGGTGTCTTTCAGTCTGAAATGGGTCTCTTGCAGGCAGCATATAGATGGTTCTTCATTTATTACCCACTCCACCACTTATCCAATGTCTTTTGATTGGAGCATTTAGTACATTTACATCCAAAGTAATTATTGATAGATATATATTTATTGAAATTTTGTTACTTGTTTTATGGTTATTTATACAGATTTTCTCTGATCCTTTCTTCTCTTGCTCTCTTTCATGGTTTATTGTCTTTCATTAGTGATATACTTGGACTCCTTTCTCTTTATTCTTTACATATCTGTTACTGGTTTTTGAACTATGGTTAACATTAGGTTTGTTTACATCTTCTGCATAAAGCAGTCTATGTTGACAGTCACTTAAGTTTGAACCCATTCTTTATTCCTCTTCTTCCCACATTTAAGTATATGGTGTAATATTTTGCATCCTTTTATTAATCCTTTGACTTAATTGTATGGAAATACTCACTTTTATTGCATTTGTGTTTTTTACTTTTCATATTAACATTTATGGTCTTTCCTTTCCATTCAAAAACCCCCCTTTAATATTTATTATAGGGTTGATTTAGTGGTCATGAGCTCCCTTAGTTTTTGTTTGTCTGGGAAACTATTTATCTCTCCTTCTATTCTGAATTACAGCCTTGCTGGATAGAGTATTCTTGGCTGCAGATGTTTCCCTTTTATATTTTGAGTATGTCATGCCACCCTCTTTCTGGCCTGCAAATTTCTGCTGAAAAATCTGCTGATAGCCTTATGGGGTTGCCGTTTGTATGTAACTGTCTTCTTTTCTCTTGCTGCTTTTAAAACTTTTTCTTGATTGCTACTTTTTGCCATTTTATTGTGTGGCACTCCTTGGTTGAATTTTGGGGGATATTTCTGTGCCTACTGGATCTAGATATCTCTTTCCTTCCCCAGATCAGGAAGTTTTCAGCTATTATTTCTTCAAGTCAATTTTCTGTGCCCTTTTCTCTCTCTTATTCTGAGAGCCTTATAATGCAAATGTTACTATATTTGATGGAGTCACTGAGTTCCCAAAGACTGTTCTTAATTTGTATAATTTCCTTTCCTTTCCTCTTCTCATGTTAGTTACTTTCCATTACTCTGTCTCTAAGTCATTAATTTGTTCTTTTGCTCCCTCTAGCCTGCTATTTATTCCATCAAGTGTATTTTTTATCCATTTATTATGTTCTTGATCTCTGATTGGTTCTTTCTTACCTCTGTGTTGAGTTTTACTGATGTCTCCCACTCTTTTCTTAAGTCTTTATGATCATTACGTTTAATTCTCTATCAGGCATATTACTTATATTCATTTCGCTTAGGGCTCTTCCTGTGGTTTGGCCCTGTTTTTTCATTTGGGACATACTTCTCTATCTCCTCATTTTCTTCTAATTCTGTCTGCTTTGTGTGTTAGGAAAGTCAGCTACTTCTCTTGCTCTTAATGATAATAGCCTTATAAGAAGAGGTCCTGTACTGTACTCCAGTTCAGTGTCCTCTGTTCCCCAGGGCCTGGGACTTCAGGGATTGCAAATATAACTTTATATTTTTTCATATACATATACTGTGGTATTCTGTTTGTACTTATGGTCCCAGTTCTTTCCCTGTCATTGTTTGGGGTGTTGTGCTTCAGCCCTTGACCCTGAACTTGTTCATGTACAAGAAACTTTGTCCAGAAACTAGATTAGCAGATATATACCAACCAGAGACTTAGAAAACCCTTGAGTATATCTCCTAGCTTTGCCCTAGCATTTCCATTCTTGCACCTCTTTTATAAACATGAGACCACACCTGGGCTACTCTTTTACATGTGTGGAAGGGTTGCATCTTCCTTCATCCTATCTGAAGCATTCTCAGTCCCAGTAGTGCAATTAATACACAGTTAACTGCAATACATGAGTCCAGCCAAGATCAGCAGAACATGCCAGCCAATTTTTGGACTTGTGTGTAACAGAAAGTGCATGTTGCTTTATGCCACTAGTTTTGGTGTGGTTCGTTAGTATTATGCCAATAGCTCATTGATTCATATACACACTCATACTACACATTTGGTTACCTCAATAGAACTATAAATTCATACTTCTTAGTTTCCACCTTAGCATTATATACTCTGAGCATAGTTAAAAGTTCTTTTTTTTAATATTGTTTGATGGATGGATTATACAGTATGTTAATCAAAATTTTTAATGTATTCAAGTGTTCTAGTAGTGATTTTTTTTAAATCTCAGGACTCTTTTTCACTCTCAAATATTATTGAGAAGCCCAAAAAGCTACTGTTTGTGTATATCTATCTATCTATATCTACTGTGTAAAAATTTAAAACTGAGACTTATACAAAGTTCAAGCATAACAAGGACACATTGCTTTAGTCATCAAAGAAATGGCTCACAAGTCATGGCTTCTGGGAAGGCACACTATAGACTTCTGAGAGAATGAGAGTGGAAAATTCAAATGAGTTAAAATTTGCAAAGGACTTAAAAACACTACCTGACAAATAGTGAATGATATATGATGTCAAATAAATAAAAATATGGCATAGCCTGTATTTATTTCCTGAATATCACTACTGTGTAGTCTTTATGATTATCAAGCATGAGATAATTTATAATAATATGTCATCTGAGGAAGATATTTAAGTTTCAAATAGGAACTATTACAGTAACTACATTTCTGTATAATGAAGGATTCTTCCCAACACCAATTTAATTAGGATGTTATTTTTCTCACCAAAAAGCAAATCAGTTAAAAAGTCCCTACACTTCAGAGACAAAACACAAAGGCAGTTGAGTGAAAAATACACAGATATTGCTCAAAGCCACAGCATGACACAAATAAAGAAATAAGCTTTCAGTTATAATAATTGATTAGTGGCCTGCATTTTGCAGATTATGTGGAGGGATACAAATCCTGTTGGTTCTCATTCAATATCCATTATTCTGTTCTCCCTTAATTATAAAATCCTAGTTTAATTCAGAATGGCAGTGTTCTGTTTTTTAATTGTCTGCTACTTGAGATATGGATGTGAAGACTAGAGCCCCCAAAGTCATCTCAGACCACAAGGAAACCTGAAGCATGGAAGCCAGACACTGAGAATGAAGAGCATGGCATAGAAACTTGTATTTCTGATGAAAATCAAGAATCACCAGATATTAGTGAATGCTTTCCTACAGACTTCTTTTACATGAGAGAGAAAAAACCTTCTATCTTGCTTCAGCTAACTCTTTGAGGTATCTCTTAGTCATTTAGGTACAGCCAACTTAATCTTAAACAGATATAACAGATAAGCGAAAATAAGTTGTTTTGAAATTGAACTCTAAAAAATCATGGAATTAAAAACTGGTAATTTTAAAATAAAATGGTAAAACAAACATTTGGTTAAAAGGTTTCAATGATTTCAACTCATATTAATTAGGAATTAATAGCAGAATTTCACTGTATATCATTTGGAGTAAAGTGTATATAAGAACTATGCTTTATATTACCACAGATTATATGTATTTGTCATTTCATAATTCAGTTTCAGTTAGTCTAAATGAAAGGGTCTGGATTGAACAAAAAGGCAAAGGAAGGGCAAACATGCTCTTTGCTTTGGCTATGACATCCATCTTTAACTGGCCCTCAGACATCAGCTCCTCTGATCCTCAGGCCTTTGGACTTGGACTGAATTACATCACCAGTTTTCTTAGTTCTCCAGCTTGTAGATGGCAGATTATGGGATTCTCAACCTCCAAAATCAGGTGAGCTAATTCCTACAACACATCTGCTTACAAAGAGAGAGAGAAATAAAGCAAGAGAGAGAGAGGTATAGGTATACATATCATTCTGTTTCTCTGAAGAAACTTGATTAATGCAACAGCAATAAAAATTATTTATTTACATTGCTCTTCCATTTTGTTATTTCTATTTTGTTAAAGATTATCTTAGAGAGAAAGTAAGTGCAAGTGAGGAGAGGGGTGGGGGGTGGGGAGAGAGAATCTTCAAGTAAACTCCTTGATGAGCATGGAGCTGACTCACGGTGCAATCCCAGGACCTTGAGATCATGACCTGAGCTGAAACCAAGAGCTGGATGCTTAACCAAATGAGCCACCCAGCCCCCTCCCATTTTGTTAGTTCTAAAGGCAATTTGTCAAAGCTGTGAAATAATGTTTTTAAAATGGGAAAACAAATATACCCCAAAATATTTTATTTATAAATATACTCCAAAATGTACCCCAAAATATTGTATTTGTAGTTTTCCAGTGAATTATATTCATAATATATGGAGGTAGAGAAGAATATTTGAGGGGAAAAATGCAGTCTAAAGCTTAGGGGAAAATTTCAACCTATTGAGTAGATTTAGCAGGCACAAAGACATGAAGTTTCTATCTATTTCTCTTTCAATCCATCTTAAAGTTTTTCATCCTTTAATTTTCTTATCTGAAAGATGCAAGCAATATTACAAGCTGGCTCTCTCTTGCCCCAGCTGAAGGATACTTGATTAAAGAACACAGAGAATGTTTGAGCTCAGTTCATAGACATTTGCACTGAGTAGAAATCTTAGCTGATTTTCTGAGAACAGCCTTTACAGAAAGTGGCATAAAGAAAAATATTATATTGAGTAGGCTTTAAGTAAATTATTCTCAAAAGAAGTCCTCAAAATTATTAAATCATGAAATTTCAAAACCTCTAGGATTTAAAATAATCCACAATTATTCATCTGAAAAGTAGGTTCATGAAGAGTTTTGCTTTGAGGAGACATGTGGGGAAAATAATTCTCAGTTTATAACTCATAGCTTTACTCAGCAAAGAGAAAGGTTATATCATACAAACAAAGCAAGGCATGAAATGTTCTCAGAGAAAATACATAATTCCAAGTGTTTAGGCAAAAAGTATATTATGTTAATATTTCTTGTTATTGAGGAAATCCTCACTGTTTCCTTTTTACCCAATCCCTCTAAACTTCCATATTTGTTTACATATTAACATATGAGAACAATAAAGAAATGGCTATAAATTTGTCAAAAGATCAAGGGGGCTAGAGATGATATCACAATGGATATAATTATGTGAATTAAACTAGGATTTTATAAGTGGATAATATTGACATAACCATATAAAGTTGCAATTATTTACCCATTTTAAAGATGAGTAAACTAAGACTTGCAGGCATTAGGTAACCTGGCTTTCACCACACTTCAATTACTTTGAACCTAGATTTCTAGGAATACAGATATTGCTCTCTCTAATATGCCACATACAAAGCCTTTTGGTCTTTTCCCCTGAACAACAGTGGAACAAGAGTGTCCCCTGAGATAAAGAAAGCACTATTTATAAACACAATGTGATGGATGGCATAATGTAAGTACAAATGTAATAAGACATAGGCATAAACAGGAAGGGAGTATAATAACAAACTACTGGATTATAGGTAGTGAGTCTAGGAAGACTTAACACTGAAGACAGCACCTGAGTAGTGTCTTAAAGTGCAAATTGTGAGAGATTCAAAATGGGAGCTATTGTAGACCACTACAACTATGAATGAAAAAGGTAAAAGATAATAAATAATATTTGCATAGATCTCTCCCAATGCAAATCATAAATGCTTTACATATACTAATTCATTTAGTTATCACCATAACCACATAAGATGGATACTATAACTATCCTCATTATAAAGGAAAAACTGAGGTACAGAGAAAGAAAGTAATTTGCCTTAAGTCACACAGCTGGAAATAAACAGAGCTAGGAGTTGAAACTTGGGTATCTGGCGCTAAAGTCTGAACTCTTTACCCTTCCCAGTAGCAAACACAAAATTTCCTTAGGATTGAAAAACAATAGTTGGTAGAGTATAGAATGAATGAAAAAAGGAGAAGACTAAAAAGTTAGATGGGGGGTAGAAGATGACAGCCTTGAATGTCATTCTCAGGAGCTTAGTTTTCATTCTGTAAGCAGCACATTAAGTTCTCTGAAAGATCATTTCAGAACAGTGTTTAAAATTTTTTCTCAAATTGTTCTGTAAGAAAACACACTGCAAGCTAAAAAACAGCAGCCAAAGTCTCAGAAAAATCATTGGAAAGTTTCTTTAATAGTTCCATGAAAAATGGAGGGCTTGAGCCTATCTCAGTTGGAAGAAAATGATGTTAAAAAACAAGAAGCTTCATAGTCAAGACTTCTCACTGAAGTTGTATATTCCTTTGGGATCTGCTAAAGTACTCGATAGAAGAAAATAATCTTGTCAGCATTTTCTACAGCATCTTACTTTTATTGTCAAATCAATTCTGGAACTACTATAATTTCAGTGAAGGTTTTCAAAATGAAGTAAAAAAATAATAATCTCCTCTAATAAAATCAGAAAAAGACCTAACTCAGGGTGCCTGGGTGGCTCAATAGGTTTAGCATCAGACTCTTGCTTTTGGCTCAGGTCATGATCACGTGGTTGGGGATCAAACCACACATGGGGCTCCATGCTCAGTGTGGAGTCTGCTTCAGATTCTCTTTCCCTTCCCATTTCCTCTTCTCCCTGCTCACTCACAAGTGATTTCTCTCTCTCAGATAAATAAATAAAATCTTTTTTAAAAAGAAGAAAGAAAGAAAGAAAAGGACCTAACTCTAATAGTATAGTTGGCTTTTCTCATGAGAAAAAGCAGAAGTATAGTAAGATGACCTAAAAATTGTTTTAAGGTTTGAATGAAGTACTGTATGGAAAGTGCTTATTATAGGG
Source organism: Mellivora capensis (assembly GCA_004024625.1). NCBI lineage: Eukaryota > Metazoa > Chordata > Mammalia > Carnivora > Mustelidae > Mellivora > Mellivora capensis. The sequence continues at coordinate 21,946 of PISX010010832.1, read as the reverse complement.
CCTGGCACACAACAGACACTTAAAAATGGTACCTGCCATATCATTACTATTATTATTAGACTTTCACCAACATCCTATTTCTTCAGCCCTAACTCTTCCCTAAGGAGTGCTGTATACTCATCAGTCACTGCAAAGAAAGGTTCAGTCAAGAGACTTAAAAGTCATCACAACACTATAGCACTTCTTATTACTTTTTTTTAAGAATTATTTATTTTAAGAGATAGAGAGTGTGGGGGTGAGAGGAAGAGAGAGGGAGAGAATTTTGAAGTAGACTCCCTACTGAACACAGAGCCAGATGATGGGCTTGATCCCACAACCCTGAGATTCTGACCTGTGCTGAAACCAAGAGTCAGAGGCTCAATGGACTAAGCCACCCAGGCACCCCAGCACACCAATTCTTTAAGAGCTTCAAGTGTTTGTGTTGTTTCTTTTACCAGAAAATAAGGCAGTTGTTCAACCATATGATCCAGAATATGGAAGGTACTCAACAAATGTACTTCCTCAAAATGATAAGCAAAGATGTATCCCTTCTTCCACTCATCTGCAAGTTTAAAGGGTAGAAAAAGAAAGGGAAAAGAAACAAAGGAGAATCCTGAAAAAAAAATTTATTTCAAAAAGAGAATAATTATTATAGCATATATGCAGCTATATTGATCTAAATAAGCAAATAATGCAAACTGAGGCAGTGTTCTTTGTGAAAGAAAGTCTGTGAAATAATAGAAAATCCATGTATTGGTCTTTCCATCCCATTTCTGGCACAGAGTACCTAAAACTCTTATAATTTTCTAAAGATAAGAGCACTAGGGGCATCTTTTATTCTAATATTTGGTCTTTGGTTCTGGTTCCTAACACAGAGTTCCTACATCCTTTGGAATGTCCTGGGTGACGGGAGTCTTTTGTTCTAATGAAGCTATTCTGGGTAGCTTCAGGATGGGGTTGTTGCCAGAAAGACCAACCCATGATTAGACTTTCAGCCCCACCCCCATCCTCAGGAACCGGGAGACCGTCTGAGATCAAGTTAATAATAAATCATGTCTATGTGATAAAAGCCCAGTGAAATCCCAAAAGTTCAGGCTTTGGGGTTGGTGAACATATCCAAATGTTTGGAGAGTGGTACACCCTAACTCCACCAAGACATAAGCCCCAACATTTGGGACCGTCTCAGACCTTGTCCTACATAGCTCTTCATCTGGCTATTCATCTTTATCTTTCACTGTATTCTTCATGTTAAACTAGTAAATTCTTTCCATGAGTTTTGTGAGCCATCCTAACAAATTTCTGAAACCAAGGAGAGGTTCATGGGAATCCTTAGAGCCAGTCAGTCAGAAGCACAGGTAACAATCTGGACTTGTAATTGACATCTGCAGTGAGGGGCAGTCTTGTGGGACTGAGCCCTTAACTCATGGGGTCTGTGCTAAGTCTGATTAGTGTCAGAACTGAATTGAATTGTAGAACACCCATCTGGTATCAGAGAATAGTTTGGTGTAGAAAACGGACTCATCTGGTCACAGAAGTGTTCTGTGTGTATCACAGAGAAGAAACACAGGAGGGTTTTTCCTTTACGAAGTTCAAATGAGTTTGCTGTTTTCTGTATTTTTTTAAAAGATTTTATTTATTTGACAGAGAGAGGGGGATCACAAGTAGGCAGAGAGGCAAGCAGGGGTGGGCGGGGAAGCAGGCTCCCCGCTGAGCAGAGAGCCCAATGCGGGGCTCAATCCCAGGTCACTGAGATCATGACCTGAGCTGAAGGCAGAGGCTCAACCCCCTGAGAAACCCAGGCGCCCCTGTTTTGTTTTGTTTTTTAAATGAGGCACCATCTGAAAAGAAAAATGTGGCTATATGTGTGTTGGTCTAGGATTCATCACAGACACAAACACACAAAACATAGACATTCTAACTAAGTCTTTGTGAAAATCAAATGCAATGATTTACCTTCTAGAGTTCTATGCCTGGGCCCTTATTGTGGTTTGCAGAAAAACACAGAACAGTGAAATCCATACAGCTGCTTTACAAGGGATTGAAAGAGCATCATTTCAATGACTATAGTTTGTTTTATCCAATATTCTATAGGTCACAACTAACAGGAATAACTTGCATCATACAAACTATGCTTCTTCCAGAATTCTTCCACACTATGAAAAGCCCATAAAGAATTATATTCTGAGAATCTAGTCATATTTGATTATCGAGGAGAGTACCCTACCCAAATTCAATAGTACTGAAAAATGTCCAGCCTCAACTCTCAAGTTGATTAATTATTAAGGAAAAATTCTAAATTTGCAGGGGGAAAAAAACAGAGTGGTATAATTTTTCAAAAGGGCAGCATAATTGCTTCTTGCATTATGTATTGAATCCCTTACAGCCAGCTTCTATTTGGATTACATTTCCCCAATTATAATTTTCTCCATAACTGAATGAGGTGTTTATCTGAGTCTCTCTTCCTTAAATTTTGTTATGATTCATTAGTAACTGCAAATTCTGCTTTAATATCTAATTAAGATAATTGTTTAAATTTTTAATATAATCTAACTCACAAGTTTAACATTACAGGCAATAAATAATGCTATAAGCAATAAGACAAGACAACAACAAAAAAAATCAAGTTAACATTATATTAAGATGGAGTTATTCAATTATACATTCAAAGATTTTAGGTAATTCGCTTCAGCTTTGCATGGGCACAGGCTTTGTTAAGCCCTGGAAGCAAACTCTCACAAATTAGACCATAAAATTAAGACATCCCCTACATAAATTCTAAAGATATAAATAAATATTATCTTGAAGGTTGAATTGTCACAGAGGTTCTCTTTTCACAGTTCAACTCTCTTCTCTAAAATTTCAAAATATTTAAAGGAATTTAAAATATCTGACAAAATTGCATATTGACATGAACTAATGCAAAAGCTCTAATGACAAACAAAATTTATAACCACAAAACTTTAAGACTAAAATAGCCAGTAAATCAGTAAGCACTTACTAAGGTCTAACTCTGCTTATAATGCTAGGTGGAAAGTTTTAACACACAATATCTAACACCTTAAATAATTTGCAATCCAGTGATGGTGGCTGATAATAAACATTCTGAATTTAATATTAACAAGAATTAATCCCCACCCAGGGTTCTATGTGCTCTTTGAGGGTGGTGTATAAAGGCAAGTAAACTGAGGATCAGAGAAGTTGACCAAATTTCAGAGAAAATAAGCAGCAGAGCTGGAATCCAAATCCAGCTGAGTGGTGTTTGCCATTTGAAGGAAGTTTCCACTCTTGCTGCAAGAAACATCAGTGGAATTTCCACTTCAGTGTTTTCTTACAGGATATATGCTGCTGAACTCCAGTGCATTTGTCAGATTCTGTCTCCCCCCAAATGTCTTTAGATCAGAGTTAGCATTGTTCTTCAGCATATCACACTGTGTCCAACATGTTTATAATTGGATTATCTGATAAATGATCCTGCATAAACCAGCATATGACCATCTTTGACCTTCCTCTGTCATTGCCTATGCAGAATTCCTCTGAAGTGCCTCATACACTGTCTGATGTGCCCTCTTTCATAACAGATACGCATTGATCCAGGCATCCTCAATGCCTAAGCTACCACCTGAGTATAAATAAGCACTTTTAAAACCTATTCTTTCATCATTTTATCCAGGTCAATTGTTAGAACAGGTGCAACATTTTAATCTAATTGTTTCTCTTTAATACCTGCTTTTTTAGCTTGATAGTGAGCCTCTCACAGAGGGGAACAATTTCTTCATCTTTCTATATCGAACATCTACTATGGTGTTTGCCATATAGTTGATGCTCACTAAATGTCACTATAACAGTCTCTATAAATTATGGTTTTATTCTTCTTTGTTAAGAGCCCTGAAGAGTAATATTTACCTATATTTTATGATCCTATCAATTTTATAATCTCTTACCTAGAAATTTGGTTTTTCCCATCTCACTAGGGAAACATAAAGAATTCCCAAACAGTTGTTGCAGAAATTACTAGGTAAAGGAATAAGCATAGATTTCCTGTATTTAAGTGAAGTCTCAATCATTATAAAACACACTGCTTTGTTAAGAATGCCTCTTTTGGAACTTCTAGTCTTCAGGTGCAAGGTAAATGTAGGTTGGGGCCAAGTAGGTACTCAAGAAGAGAGAGACATATACTTCCAGTTATAATCCTGAGGATGTAATGTATGGCATAGTGACTACTGTTAGTAATACTGTATTATACATTTGAAAATTGCTGAAGGAGTAGATTTTAAAAGTTCTCCTTACAAAAAATTTGTAACTGTGTGAGGTGATGGATGTTAACTAAACTTATTGTGGTAATCATTTTGCAGTGTATACATATATCAAATCATTATGCTGTATACCTTAAACTAGTATAATGTTATATGTCAATTATATCTCAGTAAAACTAGAAAGAAAAAAAAAGAAGAGACAAAGACCTCACAACAGTGTTCAGAAACTATGGTGAAGAGCTATGGATATAATACCTCACTAGTTTTTTTTTTAATCTTTTCTGATGTTCCTGGGGTAATTTATACCTTTTTATCATACTACAGTCTTTATCTTCTGTCACTTCCTCTGACTGTTCAAGAAATAATTTCCTTTATTGTATAATGGCATGTTACTGAACATTTTTTTAAAGGAAAAAAGAAAAAAAATTTAAGAATGAATGGAAACATTTTATTTTTAAAAATGGCACAGACCACACACAATTAATTTATACAAGGGGCCTTCATCTTATTATGCTAGGATTTATGATACTCAAAATATTGCTCAGAAGATTGGCCGAGTCCTGCAAAGAAAAATATACTTAATTAGTTATAAAATTTAAAGGCTAAGCCCATATAAAACTGAATATCATAATTAAATAAAATTTAGAACAAAATTAATGGCACCTATTCTTTGGTAATTGAAAGTCAATAATAAAAGATAGAAATTTCCTTTATGAACATACTAATGATTCATTGTTATAGGACTCAATACACTTAAATGACTCCCCCATAGCTTCAAACTATACAGATTAAAGATTTGAGTCTGTCCCTTCCATTCCCCACAATATACATTTTAATAAAAATTCAACTTAATCAGGTATTTTCTTAATATATGATATACCTGGAAAAATGGGTATGAGGTGAGTTTTTTTATTTGTTTTAAACTATCTCAAATGTGGATGCTTTATAAATGTGGCAGAACCAGGTTCTGTGCCTTTTCACACATTTGTCTGGCCCCATTCTCCCCCAGCTTAATGGAAGGATGATCCTACTGTTTTCTTTCCTTCATTCCTTCAGTCTCTCCCCATCCTTACACCTGGAGGATAGAAAGTCTTTATGTATAAGAATATGTCAAAATTATCCTTTGAGAGATTGATATTAGTAAAAGACTAGTCAGTTTGTTTTATAGATGTTCCATTCAAATAATCAGGATACCTAGACATTCTTAGAGATAAATGAGCTTTGGCTGCAGGGAAACTGAACTTAGGTGGGAAGATGCAAAGAAAAGGAAGAAGGTGACAGACAAGAGAGCTTCCACTGCCCTGCAAGAAGTGAAGCTGGCTCTAAGAAGTGACCTTGGGTGGACACATAAGAATTTTTTTGCACTATCCTGGACTCTTTGTGTATTTCTAAGTAGCTGCATATAAGATTAGCCCCATTCTGGGAATGGGCTGAGTTGATAAGTTTCTCCAGCTATTGCCAGTATATATATAATCAGCACAACTTCACCCACATAATCCTATGGGTCAGGATGTTATGTGCCCACACAGCTAATGAATGGGGAAAAGTCAAGACTTCAACTTAGGATCTGTCTAAATTCCAAGTTTGCATTATTTCCTCTCTATATCTTGCTGGAAGTTTTATTCAGAAAGTAAAAGAAGGAAAGAAGCAGAGAAAATAAGGGCCAAAAGTTGCAGGGTAAAACAAGTCAGAGCTAATTTAAGCTTTTCCCAAATGATCAGATCTAGGTAGAGTTCAAAGTTAGAGCTGTTTGAGGGAGGGAGAAGCTTGGCAGAGAGGCAAAGATCAGAATGAACACTGAGTACTCTAAGAGAGTGGAGATAACACAAAGTTGAAAAGACCTTAAAGGCAAACTTTTCTTTTGAATTTTTCCTGAAATTAGAGCTGTCCCTTAGTCCCCCTTCCAAGTCCAATAGAAGCTATCCCAAGTAAGTACCCTAATTCAGCCTAGACTGCCCTAGGCTCTTCTCATTTCCTTCCCTGGATTCTACCTAAGGAAATGTTTCAGCCCAAATAGTTGTAATTCCTTCCAAAAGCAGTGGTGATTTTATATAGTGTGACTGAGAGAAACCCTTCAGGATAGTAAAGAACTCAGCTCATAAACTGGTTTATGATTTTAAAAAACAAACAAACAAATTAAAAAAAACTGGCTTGTAGTCATACAAATAAGCCCTCAAGGAAGATGGTGTTCCTAAAATCACAAATCATTTTAGATCTTGAGACTGACTGTTCCAGAAAGCAAGTTTGATTTATTCTATTTCAATTATATTTAGTTAGTGCCTTCCAACTGAAGAGGTTTACAGAATCTTGGCAATCAATAAGCAATAAAAAGTATCTACTGATCATGGTGAACATGACAAGGCAAACAAAGAGATGTGTACATAATCCAAAAAGAAGCTACTCCTCAAAAGAGGGGTTTTGGGAGTGGGGGGGTGAAAGGGTAGGTGCACTTCTAGAAAAAAAGTTTAAGTTGAGAAAAGGAGAAATTCAGTATTAACTAACAGACCTTCAGATACCCCATTGCAGAGGTCCTTCTCTTGTCTTTAATTAAAACTTTCAAAGCCTGGACCATCTTCTTAGTATCAGTAATTTACTTAAAAATATTTATTAAACCGGGGCACCTGGGTGGCTCAGTGGGTTAATTCCTCTGCCTTCAGCTCAGGTCATGATCTCAGGGTCCAGGGATGGAGCCCCGCGACGGGCTCTCTGCTCGGCGGGAAGCCTGCTTCCCCTTCTCTCTCTGCCTGCCTCTCTGCCTGCTTGTGATCTTTGTCTGTCAAATAAATAAATAAACTCTTTAAAAAAATATTTATTAAATATCTGCAGTGTGACATCAACATATTGAGAGACTTGGCAAATAAAATAACTAAGATGGTAATGATGAATTAGAGTCAAGAGCTAACTCAAAAATCACCATTAAAATAAAGCCACAGTCAACCCTTGGCTAAGGGTAGTTTGTGAATTGTTTTTGCACAGATGGTTATGACACATGGATGGTAGTCCACTAGGCAACCATCAATTACAGATTTCCACCATTAACAACCCTTTAATACTAACTGGGCAGGGCCTTGCCAAATATATATATGAGTGGCACCATTCTGTCCTGATCTAATGGATCCATGTAACATAAATAAAAATGCTTCGGGAGCACCTGGGTGGCTCAGTAGCTTAAGCCTCTGCCTTCGGCCCAGGTCATGATCTCCGAGTCCTGGGGTCGAGCCCCACATCAGGCTCTCTGCTCATGAGGGAGCTTGCTTCTGCCTCTCTCTCTGCGTGCCTGTCAGCCTACTTGTGATCACTCTCTCTGTGTGTCAAATAAATAAACAAAATCTTTAAAAATGCTTCGAATGAATCCTTTATATAGAATGAGTAACTTTGTAAAAAAGGAAGAAAGAAAAAATATATAAATATATGTATAAAAATTGTATTTGTCAAAGGCAAAGATAAGTAAAAATAAAACATGATTTTTGATCATCTGAAGGAAAGAATTTTATCTTCTCCATCATAGCTTCTCATAGTTTCTGAAAACTACTTAGATATATTTTTGCACTTCATCTACTGTTTGTCCTTGATTAAATGTAAAACTAAGAATAATGGCTTTTGTAATAAGAATAATAACCTTTGAAAAATTAAAGAAGTTAAAAATAAGCAGAATTTTTTTTAGCTAATATCATCCTAGTTCAAACAGATGTTTCTCCCTTTGACTCTCCACATGCCAATGGTTCTTACAAAATAAAGAATTACCTGCTTGCCTCTACTAGGCAACAATGAATTTTCTCAATGAAATCTAGCCTTGGGATTCATTAGTTCATTGTTGGTAGCTGAAATTGTGTGAATGGATGAGATCCCAGGGAGGTCGCACAGAAAAAGAGAAGACAAGAGTGCCGCAAACTGGGTCCAACTGAAATTTAAGTAGTGATTCAGTGAGAGGATACAGATGTGTGCAGCTCAGAGCTGCTCAGCACTGTACATGTTACCACTGGTGTCCTGAACCTCAGTGGCTGCTGGGAATGCCACGCGACACACACAAGAGCACGCTTGGTGCCAAGGCAGGTGGGACCTCCTACGCGTTTTCAAGCCCATCAGCATGGCTCTGTCCCTTCTGCCCATCCTGTACTGACGACTACCATCTCTTGCCTGGACCATCCCAGGAAGGAGTAAGGCCAGAAGCTGACTCTTCTCCCTCAGGGCTGCCCTCCAACCTGCCAGACCAGTTGACAGTGAGACAGTGAGACAGTGAGAGTTTCTTCAAGGATGGAAAGCTGCTGCCTGCCATCACCATCCTAGGTTGCTGCATCCTGATCCCTGCTGAGCTGCTCATGCTAACTTCAATTGTTTCGACACACAAGGAGCTGAGCCACAACTCCACCAACCAAATCATCCTCTGAGGGAGACTGCTAGAAGGCACCCCTCCCACTTCCCACTCCCCTCGAGGCTACTGCCTGCATGGCCAGCCTCTGTGCAAATGGACCAGAGGAAGCCATGCAGGATCTTCACATGCCAGGAGCAATGTGGTTGGCTGGGGGAGTCCTGACTCCCTAACAAACCCCAGTGAACCCTGGGGAGAAATGTGGTCATTTTAACCTCCTATAGAAGGACTTAAAATAAAGCAATGAATTAGAAATATCTATATAAGAATTTTCTACAATGCAGCTCAGCACTTTGGATTAAAGCAAAAGTACAGCCACTCCCTACTCTTTTTATTTTTCCCTCTCTCTCTCCTTGCTTAAGAATGCTTGGATCAACCAGGAGATCAAAGAAGAACTTAAACAATTCATGGAAACCAATGAGAATGAAGACACTTTGGTCCAAAACCTATGGGATACAGCAAAGGCGGTCCTAAGGGGGAAATACATAGCCATCCAAGCCTACCTCAAAAAAACTGAAAAATCCAGAATACACCAGCTGTCTCTACACCTTAAAGAACTGGAGAATCAACAACAAATTAAACCAACTCCATGCACAAGAAGGGAAATAATCAAGATTAGAGCAGAGATCAATGAGGTCGAAACTAGAGATACAGTAGAACATATCAATGAAACCAGAAGCTGGTTTTTTGAAAGAATCAATAAGATCGATAAACCATTGGCCACACTAATCCAAAAGAAAAGAGAAAAAGCTCAAATTAATAAAATTATTAATGAAAAGGGAGAGATCACAACTAACACGAAGGAAGTAGAAACAATCGTCAGAAGTTATTATCAACAGTTATATGCCAATAAGTTAAGCAACCTAGATGAAATGGATGCATTCCTGGAAAACTATAAATTCCCAAAATTGAACCAGGAAGAAATTGACAACCTGAATAGACCGATATCAGTAACGAGATTGAAGCAGTGATCAAAAACCTCCCAAAAAACAAGAGCCCAGGACCTGACGGATTCCCTGGGGAATTCTACCAAACTTTCAAAGAAGAAATAACACCTATTCTCCTGAAGCTGTTTCAAAAAATTGAAGCAGAAGGAAAACTTCCAGACTCTTTTTACGAAGCCAGCATTACCCTGATCCCCAAACCAGGCAGAGACCACACCAAAAAGGAGAATCTCAGACCAATATCACTGATGAATATGGATGCTAAGATTCTCAACAAGATCCTAGAAAACAGTATCCAACAGCACATTAAAAAGATTATCCACCATGACTAGGTGGGATTCATCCCTGGGTTACAAGGATGGTTCAACATTCGCAAATCAATCAATGTAATAGAACAAATCAATTAGAGAAGAGAGAAGAACCACATGGTCCTCTCAATTGATGCAGAAAAAGCATTTGACAAAATCCAGCATCCGTTCCTGATTAAAACGCTTCAAAGTATAGGGATAGAGGGGACATTCCTGAACTTCATAAAATCTATCTATGAAAGACGCACAGCAAACATCATCCTCAATGGGAAGAAGCTCACAGCCTTCCCGTTGAGATTGGGAACACGACAAGGATGCCCACTCTCACCACTCTTGTTCAACATAGTATTAGAAGTCCTAGCAACAGCAATCAGACAACAAAGAGAAATAAAAGGTATCCAAATTGGCAAAGAAGAAGCCAAATTCTCTCTCTTCGCAGATGACATGATACTTTATATGGAAAACCCAAAAGACTCCACCCCCAAACTACTAGAACTCATACAGCAATTCAGTAACGTGGCAGGATACAAAGTCAATGTACAGAAATCAGTGGCTTTCTCTCTCTCTCTAAATACAAAGCTTGTGGTTCTGCCATACACTTTCCCCCTTTCCCAGAATGGATGCTTTCTGCTTTTCATCCATGACTAACCAATACCCAAACAGACTAAATCCAATGATTAAAACACTATAGGGTGGGGGTAGAAAACTAATCCAGAGCACAAAGGTTTAACCATATATTATTTTCATGAAGAAGTTCTAAGTCTTCTTCATGTATAAGGCAAGGGTCTCTTCTATTCATCCTGCTTGGAAAGAAACAGAAAATGACTCTAAACATTTTGGGTTTTTTCCTCTCTCTCTTTCCTTCTCTTTTTCTCTGGAGAGAACCTTCCACTCGTTTGCAGGTACACATTTGTTTACACACTGACAAAGCAAAAAGAACAGTCTTGAACCCCCAATAAAACAAAGTTCTGCTCTTGTCACTTTCTTGTACCATGTAATTTTCATTTAACCTATACAATATTCATCCATAAGTAAGATTTGTTATCTTCCTTTGTATATACCTGCATGAAGTCTGTCCTATGTAAGACAACATATCAGGATGTGAAAAAGACTAGGAAAGAATGCATCAGTTCCATGCGGGGGACAGAGAGAAGATAAATGAATGCACTGAAATCCTCTACAAGCTCCCTCCAGCTTTGTGTGGCTGGTTTCAGAGCACACATCAATGTGGTACCAGGCTAGCACTGGGCGCAGAGCCTCTGACTCTAATACAAGGAAAGCCTTCCAAGGTAAGAAGTTCCTTGGCCCAGCTACATTGACTCACAAACTGCTTATAATCCTTTTGGACTTATCTTCCAGTATCCAATAAGAGATGGTTCCAAAGATAAGAGATTTCTCTAGGAATGGGGCACTGATACTAGCTCAGCAAACATGAGTCAGTTGACGGACCGATCCTCATGAACAGCAGTTTGAAGATTTCAGCAATTACAGCAAACGTCAAATGATGGAACTTCCCCTTGGAAATTTATAAACCACTATGTCTTAAAACTTCAGGAACCCTAAGATTACTCTCCACAATGTCACCATGCTCTGCCTTCTATGAGCATAAGCATCACAGTGTTTATAACCCACATCCAGGAGGAAAAAACAGGTCTTTCTTATGCCCACTTTATTCAAATATGCTGATACTTCCTATGCAAAGTGATTAAGGAGATGTTGTTAAACCCCCCCACACATACCATGATAAATATCTCCAAGACATTTTATGATCCCCAAATCCAAATGTGAATGGCTTCTATAACATAAAATTTCCTCCTCTGAAGGGAGAAAATTATAACTGAACAATTTAAGTGACTTAAATCCTTAGTGATTCTATAAAAAAAGGAGACTGGAGTATTATATAAACCATTACAAATAAATTCTGCCACCAGGTAATCTCTATCCCACATTACATTATATCACTGCTTGGTAACATTAACCATGAACTTTTGCGTATCTTTAGTATCTACCAAAATCATCAAAGCTGTGATGATGAACATGTTGCTTGCCCTTATTATCAAATCATTCATTTCAGGACAGTAGTTGGCGGTCTTGTTTAGAGAAAGCACACTCATAAGCAAAAATTCTCTGCATGATGCATTGAATAAGCCAATGGTCATTTTAATCCTATTTCTGGCAAATTTTTTATGTCAATGGATTAAGATATTAACAGTTGCTACTGTGGGGGCATCTACCATGCGCCATGTGCCTCAGGAAGTTTGAAATGTTCATTCATGAGTATAGGAATATTTGTGAGGGCTTGTTAGAAATGAAAATTCCTAGGCCCCAGTCCCATGAGTCTAACTTGGTAGATGGGGATAGGCCAGGAAGTATCCCAAAAGTCCCCAGACAACTCTAATGCAGCATACATTCAGAAATCCTGACAATTATAATTTAAAAATGGTGTGAAGGTGTTTTAAAAGCAGCAGGGTATAGAAATAAAATTAAAATTAAATAAAACAATAAAATAAAAGCAACAGATGTTTCCAATCTTAGACAGACAGAGGTCAAACAAAAGACTGATAGTAACAGTTTATTAGGAGAATCAGTTGTTTAAATCTTGGTTCCTTTATCTTGCTTCCTTTGATCTGCAAGTAGAGACTCAAGCCCAAGGATTCAGATGAAATTCAGTTTTCAGAAGAAACTCTTGGGAAGTCACTGACTTTTCTGTTCTTAACAATGGGTGAAGCTGACATGACTCTCTTCTTATGGAGAGGAGCTAAGCAGGAAGACCGGCAGCCGCAGGTAGCATGTGATACTTTTCACTCTGTGGGTCAATGACCACAACTGCTGCAACTGCATTTTCAAAGATGGAAAAGTTGAGTGAGAAAGTAATTCCAGAAACACTTGGCTCACCTTGCATTATTGACCTGGAGAATGGGAGCTCCGGAACAAAGGGCAGTAGGCTGGCAGCCTCCACAGAAGCAGAGTGGCAGTGGTCCAAACAGCAGACCAAGGAGAGTCTGATGGTCGACAGCCTATCTGGAGCAAGCGAAAACTGCTTAGAGTCAGAGCCAAAGTTCTGGCCTTCTAGTTAATCAAAACTAAATATTGAATCACCACCAACAGGGACCAATCTTGTGCTCTGTGCATGAAGACAAACTTATTTGCTCCCAGCATCTTTCCTACTCAGTCCTTGAGAGTACAGGGAGGAGGTAGATAGTTTCTCTATTTAAATCATATAAGTTAAGGCATTCTGAGAAATAAAACCAGCAACCAGATATAAAAAGCCACTAGAGTAAAAAATAAATAAATAACACAAAATAGAAAACACTTACCAAAAGACCTGCAAACCTACTTGCCTATTAGTCATCTTGTTTGCAAGGTTACATGCTTCACAAACTTGGCCTCCGTTTTGTTAAAATCACTCTTTCTTGCACTTCTACAGTAAAATGTGCCTCAGTGACCCACACTGTCCTCATTGACCTGTTGTGGCTCAGTACTTTCTTCAACCATACCCACAGCAAGACCCAGCACCGCCATCTATCTTACTAAAGCGGGAGTCCTGCCACACCACCCAACCCTTCATTCTGTTCTGTACAATACTGACTTTTAATGCAAGTTGAAAAGCATCTCAATAGGCTAACAGATGGAGGAGAGCTCTTTCCCCTCCTGTGGCGCCCCTAGTCTCCCCAGTGTGCCACCAAGTATGGCAGTGCTGCAGACCTCGCCCTTTAGATCTGTAATTTAACAGAGTGCTAGTAAAAAACAAACAGACAGACAACAACAATAACAAAAAACTAGAAAGCATTCAACTGGGATTCTTGGGCTTTTAAGCACTTGAAACCGTTATACTCCCTGGCAAGCTCCAAATGTTTCTCTTCAGTGTCAGTCTAAACCTCCAACAGGAGAAAGCACAAACAGGAAAAAGGGAAAATGCAGAGATGTTTCTCTTTGAAACAAACTTCAGTGGAGACCCACATACTTAACAGCTGTGGGATGATGCCTTGGGGTCGCTGGGTTTACAATGATGGGGGTGGGGATGCATAGTCCTTGTCTTTGTGTGACAAACCAACCAACACCAGCCAAATAAATACATTTCTGTGAATGGTAATAAGCCCTCTGATGATAAAACGGAAATAATGTTATAAGTAATAAGTCAGATTGGGTGAAGAATGGTCTCTCCGAGGAGGGGATATTTAAGTTAAAATGTGCTAAGTAATAAACCGTAGGGAGTGAGGGAAAGAGTATTCCACACCATGTGAATGGCATGTGGAAAAGCCCTGGATGGGAAAGAGCTTGAAACTCTCAGAGAATTTAAATAAAAGGCAAGCATGGCTGGAATATAGTGTGCAAGTAAGAGAAAGACAGGAGCTGTGGTGGGTGACTTAGAAAAGAGCCAGATCAGTAAGGGCTCATAGGACTTTGGATTTCATTTGAGCCACAATGGAAGCCATTGAAGGATTTTAGCAAGAAGAATGACAATATCCTGAACTCCATTTTCTTAAAGATTTATTTATTTACTTTAGAGAGAGCGAGAGAGAGACAGTGTACACACAGAGAGAGGGGCAGAGGGCAAGGGAGAGAGAGAGAGTCTTACCAGAGTCCATGCTCAGCATGGAACCCAATGCGAGGCTTGATCTCACCAAGCTGAGACCATGACCTGAGCTGAAACCAAAAGTTAAGTGCTCAACCAACTGTGCCACACAGGTGCACCCTAAGCTCCATTTTTTCAAGTCCATATGGCTGACTGTGTGGAGGAAGCAAGAATATAAGCAAGTAGAGAAATACTGTAGGCAGATAAATAGGGCAAATAAAGTGATATGACAGAAATGGAAAGAGAGAGGTAAATAGAGAAACGTAATTAAAAAATAAAACCTCCTCCCAATCCAGAAAAATCTCTCCATGAAGACAGGAAAGAAAGAAAACACTTTGGTTACTAAATAAGCATTAAACCAGACTTGTGCACAGCACAGGCAACCTGCTACATGAGTGCAGATGGAACCCAACCTCACCCTTTTACAGAGCTGAGCAGACACAATCTATCCCATACATGTTCTCAACATTAGTATTGACTAGTCCTCAAGTAAGAAGCACCATTTGTCACACACAGTTCATCCTACATTCACCTGGTTACCAGGGTGGCCATCCGTGTTTGCTAATTAGCTTTATCCACAAGAAAAAGAAAATTCTCATATTGTTAGAAAGGAGATAACTTTGCACCGAGGTGAGGCACTGTCAAGTTAGCCTCCTACTCTATCCCAGACACTGGGAGACGGGGCACTAGCTTCCTTAATGTTTACATTTCAAAGACATGGCTCCCAAGTCTTTGAGAAAGATGTTGCTGGATCATAAATCTGTGGAAAGAACCAAGATGCCCTTCAATGGACGAATGGATAAAGAAGATATGGTCCATATATACAATGGAGTATTATGCCTCCATCAGAAAGGATGAATACCCAACTTTTGTACCAACATGGACAGAACTGCAAGAGATTATGCTGAGTGAAATAAGTCAAGAGAGAGAGTCAATTATCATATGGTTTCACTTATTTGTGGAGCATAAGGAATACTATGGAGGATATGGGGAGATGGAGAGGAGAAGTGAGTTGGGGGAAATTGCAGAGGGAGAAGAACCATGAGAGACTATGGACTCTGAGAAACAAACTGAGGGTTTTGGAGGGGAGGAGGGTGGGAGGTTGGGTGAGCCTGGTGGTGGATATTAAGGAGGGCCCATATTGCATGGAGCACTGGCTGTGGTGCATAAACAATGAATTCTGGAACACTGAAAAGAAATTTTAAAAATAAATAAAAATTTAAAAAGAATAAATAAATCTATGAAGAGATTACCTGTTAAAAAGATATATATATATACATTTCAAAGAAACAGAATTTACAAGTTTTCTAAAGTAAATGCTCTAATGGAGGCAGGTGGTCAGTCTCTTCCCTTATTTTCAACAAAGGCAATTAAATTTCTTATTTTTAATTTGTCTTGGCCCTTATGAGTGAAGATGATAGATAGATAGATAGATAGATAGATAGATGGATGATTTGAGATTAATGTATATTGGATTAGATGTGAGGATTGCAGAGGGAGGAGAAGCCAAGATGATGACCAGAAGTTTGAATGGTTATGTCGGATATACTGAAAACAAAAAGACTCTGTGTCCTAAAACATATGAAATGCACATCTGCAGTTTGAAGTGGCTCTCCCATGTGAATGTGATGAAAAATAAAAGTAGATGCAGCATTTCCAGGGCTGCATTTCACAAAGTTGTCCTCCCAAAACATTCAATACCAACGAACCAGAGTGTTCAGCTCAGCAATTATGCAGCCAGCAACCCCCCCCCCCCCCCCCCCCCCC